>JAGFPH010005015.1:75934-90802 GCA_018207615.1 Philaenus spumarius | reverse complement strand
TTGATTGAATACACGAATAATCACATTCATTACATTTAAAAGGTTTCCCTCTAGTGCTTGTATGTTTCATTTTGTGTATCTTAAGGTGGCTTAGTTGACAACAAGAATAAACACATTCTTTACATTTAAAAGGTTTCTCTCCAATATGCTTCATTTTGTGTACCTTAAGGTGGTTTGATTGAATACAAGAATAATCACATTGATTACATTTAAAAGGTTTCTCTCCACTATGCCTCATTTTGTGTTTCTTCAGATCATTTGATTGAATACAAGAATAAACACATTCATTACATTTAAAAGCTTTAACTCCAGTATGCCTCATTTTGTGTATCGTAAGGTAGCTTGATGTGGTACAAGAATAATCACATTCACTGCATCTAAAAGGTCTCTCTCCAGTATGCCTCATTTTGTGTTTCTTGAGAAGTCTTGATGTGGCGCAAGAATAATTACATTCACTGCATTTAAGTTTATTAACCACTACCCTAGTAATAGTTTGTTGTGAACTTGTAACACATACTGAATGTTGTCCCATTGGATTGTTATTGTAGTATGGAGAAGATGTTCTGTGGTACTCGTTGCCTTCAGAATCTGGAGCTTTAAGTCTGACCATATCCGAATCTGAAAATTTGATTTTATTACTATTAATGTAACCAAATTTTAAATTGGATGTATCACAATTTTAAATTTTGACTATTTAAAGGAATTCATTGTACAAATAATTCTGGATCAATAAATAATTTATTTAGGATGAACTGCTTCATAAATAAATCAAATACAAGATAAAATAGCTTGTCTAATGAAAAAAACCTTTTATTACTCCATAATATTTCAGGTAAAACTCTAAAACCTTTGCCTCTTCCATTGATTATGGTATTGGTTTATCACGGAAACCAAACTAAAAGTGTTATAGTATCAAAGCTGATCTAGTTTTATACATTACCACCAAAATGAACTGACTCGAAACTACTTAACACTTATATGGAAACATCTATATTAAAACGGAAGAGAAACGCTCGGTCTGTCACACCGCTATTTACTGTTTATAAGTTTATATTGAATATAAAGGAAAATCAATTGAATTAGACATATATTTCAAGAAGTACTGGAAGATCCATTTGGATTTGTGAAAGTAGGATAAATTAAATGTACTACAACGGTCAACTGTAGGCTACAACGTTCGGGTCCCACTTTTTTGGGATGCGAATTTTTACACTTTCAACTTTACTGTATTTTACCTATAATTTTTGCACAGTAACTGTTATAGCATAAGTTGATACCACCTACTGGAACTATTTGGCAATCTCTCTTATGGGGGCCTAGGTAAACCAACTGGGTGTCGAATATTAAGTTTTCTAAATACTCAGACTAAAAAAACTTTAATTTTATACTTCTTGTGAATTTAAATTTAATGAAGCTCAGCAAGAACACAAGTATTTAATTTTAATGATCGTCGATCTGTAGTACACTGAAACTAACCTTGTAAAAAGCTTATTTGTGCTTGTGATATTTTTATAATTTATCACAGTGGTAATTCTTAAACTACAATGGGAAATAAAATAATGGGATATTCAAATAATAGGGAATTTTACCAAATAAAATTTTTTTATATTGAACAACAAAAATTTATAATTTATTAAACTTCTTCAAAAAAAAATAAAATAAAATATTTCCTGTTTGGAAACTCTCCAACAAGTACAAAATTCAGTTATAATTGCTTACAATATTTTCTTAATATTATAAGGCAGAACAAATTATTGTAATTTATTCTGATCCTTCAATCAAACGTTTTTAAGCAGTTACTTTTTTATATTTAATTTTATTGACTCTAAAACTTTATGAATTTACTTTTAATTATTTAACAATTGTTATTTAATGTAGCATCCTAAATAACCCAGTACACTCCATAAATTTTATGAATTTACTTCAAACAAATTTTAACAGGGACTAACATATTCACGCTCTCTACCGACCTTTTTACAATTGTCCTGCCGTTTCCGACGCTATTGGTGACATCGGTTGAACTGGTGAACTGCGTGTGGTTTCTGTTGTGTTGTTAAAATGAGTTGTCCTGTTGGGTCTAGTTGTCGGATGCTGGATGTCTTCTTAAAGTTGACACTGGTGATGGGATGTTGTCTGAAGTTCTGGGTTCGGTATTCCCTCGAAGTTACGATCGCATGTCAGTGAAGTTCGCCTGTTGGTATCCTGGAATCCAGTACTGAAGTTCGTTTGACTACTTCATTCAGTAACTACCGTCTTGACTAGTAGTACTAAGTCCTGTAGAATTCTTCCAGAATGACCAAAAAACGGTCAACTTTGTTGTAACTAAGTTGCCACTGATTTTACGTAAATTAACGTCATAATTATTCTGACATTCTAATCGTCTAGTCGTAATATCTCCGAGTCACACTTGTAAAATTTATTTAAGTTTTACCAAGAAAATACTACGTCATGTTACTTGACTTAAGTATTTTATAACAACACGCGTCTGAGTGAGGAGACTACTGTCAACTCAAAAATCCAAGAAGCCCCTGGTTCTCCCGGTTTAAAGTATTTATAGTGCCGTTTGCAACTAGATTCGTTGCCAACTTTACTTTCATTACACTATGTTTTTTTCTTATTGAAAATCCCTTTTTACCAGGATTTTTCCCTTCTACTTTTTATTCCTAATTATCCAGTAATTTTTCCTGTTATCTCCTAATTTTGTTACACCTTTGTTTTAATTAAATTAAAGTTTTTCATTGAATATAATTACTACTGAAGTTGGTAGACCTGTCTCCACGCTTCCTACTGGCTATTGCAACTCGCTGATTCATTATCTTGCTTCGTATAATTTCACCATTGTGCTTTCCTTTTCGCTTGTAACTTTTTGCGGATTCACCAGATTTCCTTTTTTGTCGATGTGAACTTTTTGGATTGCGTTCTACATCTTCTTTCTTCTCGAACTTGATTCACGGTCGTGCAATGTTTGGTTCGCGATCGTGATGTGCATATTTTTCCCGCGAGCTCTCCCTTAAAAGTCTCTGGTTTTTTGTTCTCCGCTATTTTCCTTTTCACAAGTTATAGTTTATGTTTGTTTTGCTCACTAGCCGCTGTTTCACTTTAATGTGTTTAGTTTTTCTTCTTGTGTTTGTGTTTGAGAGTTTAACGATTTTTCTCTTTTTTGGAACTAATGAATTTCCTGGAATTTGTATTATGTACTGGATTTTTTTTACATATCTAAGTAATTAATACCTTTTTTATTGTATTTACTGCTTAAAAAATGTTATTTAACTTTTTATTTTACCTTACAGGTGTGAAATTTATCACCCTTTTGAATTACTTAAATTTTAAAATTTAATTTTAACTTTACTACTTTTTATTCTTTATCACTTCTTTAAGTTATACTTTAAAAACCTTTACTCCTTGTATACTTTAAGTTCAAACTTTTTTATTTTCTCAACTTTCTACATTTTTCAAATTTTGCTATTTCACTACGACACATTTATTTTAGGCCTACTCTTGTAAAAGCCTAAAAAACCTTGTTTTTTAACCTTTTCGCTGCGTAAATCGACTACAGTCGATTTGAGGTTTTTACCGTTCACTGCGTAAATCGACTTCAGTCCACATAGAAAAACTTTTCCATTTTCTGCGTAAGTCGATTATAGTCCCAACTGAACAGAAATGATGTTATTTAGCCTCAAGTAGACGAGACCCATTTTATTATATATAATAACAAATATACTTTTTTAGTATGAATTTTTAGCCAAATGTATAAAATTTTGTTTTCCTGGTTTTTTTTTTTTAGTAAATATATACTGTTATATATACATAAATACCTTAGTAAAATTATGCAAAACAGGCCCAGCCAGAGACCAGATATCTAGTCATATTCCGTCAGCTTGGAAGCGAGCCAACCACCGTTTGCTTTACTTCCGCCCTCCTACCCTCAAACCACAGATATGATTAGATATCTGGTCTCCCTAGCCTAGATTCGAACCCAGCATCTTCTGATCAGGAAGACGCGACGTTATCCACTAGGCTAAGGCTTGATTAGAGAAAACTGACAAACTAACAATACTTCAGTTACTTTACTATCGGTATAAATATTACGTGTAAAGTAAAAGATAGTTTATCAGCACCATCTAGGAGCAGTTATAACAAGTTTGCTCGGTTCTTATTAAGTTAGTCTATATAGATTGTATTAGTGAGAGGTTTATAATAATTACTTAGCTCGGTACTAATTCGTACTTAGCTCGGTCTGTATGGTTTGTGTTTCTGAGAGATTTACAGAAATAAGAGAAAAATAATAGTACATATCAATGCAAGATATAGTAATAATTAGATATTTAAGTAAAATAAACCTTAATTAAAAAATTAAAAAATTTAACTCATAATTGCAAAATATAGGGAGCTGCTGGGATTTTAATACGCAGTGAAAAGGTTAAATTAGAGGAATTTTGAAATTTTTCCGAAACTTTACCTGTTAATTAGTTTAATATTACATCATTTTTTGATTAGGTAATCTTACAGCAAACACATATGGGTTAGCATAATGCATTTCCCGAAAACCCCCAAATACAAACTATTCCCGGATTCTGGTTTCCCCTAGGAACTCATGATATATTGTTCTAAGTTACTTGTCCATTTCTAACAAGTCAGGGTTCAACAGTTCATTCTATCACATAACTCTCCGCTCGAATCAACTTGTCAAGCGTGCCCTACATACGATGCCAACCCGCAGTAGGCCTAGATAAATCCAATTCTACAAATTTAATTATAAAACAGAAAATCCAGGAACTACAGTGGATATTTACCGTTGCAGTAAATACAATAAAGTCAAGGAGCACTTGATAGTCTGTCAAAAGAAACACCCGTCTCGCATACCACGATGCACAGTAAGAGACACATACCATCACACCGACTGCTAAGGTAATTACGCTAAGAGAAACACCGTCACACAGACCGACACAATTTCAAAAATCAATATAGTCATGACCAAGCGCTTGATTGTAACTGAAAAAAACTATGCCTTAGGGTAGGGGAGAGGGAGGGAGAAAGGTATTACATAGGTCACCGATGGCGGTCATTTAGAACTGCCACAGTTATAAAAATAAATTTCTCCTGGTGCCTGTGAGACCGATGTTTCCATATTAGAGTTAACCAATCCTCAAAATTAAACTTTAAAAAATATTCCCCTACTAATTCCAAATTTAACTAAAAGCACCCCTTCACCTGATAGAGGACTTCACTGTGACAAAATTATCTAGGAGTAGTCGAACGTGGTCGATGGTGTGCACACGCGGAAGTACATTTTTTGTGTTTTGTGTTTATGTGCTCGTGTATAAGTATGTGTTATGTTTCTTTTAATAATTTATTTTAATGTTATGACGACCTCAGCAGAGGGATATCTGATGATGGAACTAGTTCCAAAACGCGTCATGGATTGAGTAAGTTAAGTACTTTATAATAAAAGTCACATAGACGGACATAATATTTTATTCAAAATTATTTATATTTGTTACTTTACTGCAGTACTTTAGCTTCTACATATATCTTTAATCATATCTAATAAAACTCAGTCATAGTATATTATCTTTTTGCCATGTACACTTTTACCAGATTTAGGTATCTAGCATGAAGCCAATGAAAAGCCTAGTAATAAAACAAAGCGAATGACATATTTAATAAGAACGAGCATGTTTTCAGCGGTGAAAGAAACATATTTAAACTATGGTTAACGGTATAACGTTTGAGTGAGACGCACAAGACTAATGGCTGCACGTTTTACTTAGTTATGATGAAAAAGGTTGTGTACAAGTAGAAATATCAGCTGATACTTAGAGTGGTCTGGTGTGATTATTTAGAATGGATTAGTGTAATGTAGAGCCGTGTATTGTAACGTTTAATGTTCGGTTAAGAGATAGTGTGGGTTGTAAGCTTAAAGTCTCTATAATTGACGAGTCCTAAAGTTGGCTGCGCCAATTTGTAAGATACTCTGCTTACAAATAAAAAAAAACAAATATATAAACTAGATTTGATTTGCAAGACTCTATTTTTAGTTTTATTCTATCTCGGGTAGTGAATTCAATGACCTGATTGATATGTGGTGAAAGGATCAGATTAGGCCAAACAAAGTAGACGATTTAGAAATTACCTTTGACATTTATTAATATCATAAAATATACGACAAAGAAAAATAAATTCAAATACATATAAATTATAGATTATACATTTAAAGAGAGCTGGTGATTCATTAAAAAAAAAGAATTTTAAGTGCACTGTACTTACGAAAAGCAGACCACAAACTTATTAATTTTAAAAAAGAAAACCCCACTCGCACACGCAAAAAACTTTCGTAGCCTAGTTCATGTTCGTGTCCGATTTACTGTCACATTAATTTAAGCGATCGCACTATACACCATTTGACGATGAGATACTACTTTGTACTTGTAGTTTAAAAATAATAATAATTGTTACATGATTAAACTGTTAAATGCATAACGTATAACGCACAACACTTCTAGCGACGTTCACTGCTTGACTTCTCGTTGATCAGTCTGGTTAGCGTTCTTTTCACATGCTACATTCGGCTGGCGTCTCTTTCCTCTACACCAATCAGAAAACGTCTGATGACATATTTCGTCAGATACGTTGGTTGCTTACCAAAGCAATCCCTGTGGATCTTGCGTGTGAAATCGAACGTAGACCGTTTCTCCAGGAATTGGCTTGCAGGTGTTCGCTTATCTCGTCTAGACTTTTGGACGTTGTTTTTCTAACTGCGTCTTGAAACTCGTATAATTTCCGCATCTTGGCGTTAGTACATAGACTGTCTATCTTCTTAAACCCTACTTTTAAATTTAAAATAATTGATTTAAAAAATTGTCTGCCTTTATTTTTTATTCTACTGAAATGTACTTTAACATTGTCTGTCCTTTTATATTTATTTCCTTTACGTTAAAATGCTTCTAATTATTAAGCTCTCTTTCTAAAAAACATTTGTAATATAAATTAAGTTAAATTCAAAAATAAAAATGCTCTCTTTCTAAAATTGACTTATGGTCCTATTCTATATTATTTTATACTTTGGGAAGTTGGAGATCTTACAGGGTGTAACAGATATGAAAGTGTTTATATAAAACTACAGTAAGGTTGTTACTATTTAATACATAGTAGGCTTACTATTGTAACTATTTAGAACAATAATTTTATTCTTTCAATTTTTATGTTTCGTATAGAGTAAAATCTTATATACACCTCCAACATAAGACACTTGGGTGGGACACTTGCTATGCAATACGTTTTGTCAAAAAGCAATAAATAAATGAAATGAAATACAACGTATTTACAACTAAACTAATTAAACTAGTGTAAAGACTAAACTTACCATTGGTGTTGGAACTGCTTGACGACTGGGCTGAGACATAGTATGGAAGCAAACTGGTCTGAAAATAAACAGGGAAAACTATAAATATTCAAGCTAGGTGTAAGTGTTCCCTTAATCAAAGTAGTAGTTATAGCTCCTTCACTGGTAGCATGGGAAACCCAAGAAATAATACGTAACAATAAAACATCTGTCAAACAGAAATTTAAATTTTTGTCAAAGTAACTGAAAGAAAATATGAGATAATCCGAGGTTCCATGTAATTCAAGCCATAAATAGCGCCTTCAATATACAAAAATACCATAGGAACAAACTTTTCCCGCCACTGCCGTATTCCCCACCCATTTCTTACAAGGTCGCTAAACACCAATCCGGGCGTGTCTAAAAATAAATTTATTTAAGCCAAAAGACATTTATATGCATAGGCTATGTCCAATATAAATTAAATTTAAAAATACACAAACGCAATACAATTGACACAAAGATAAGAAATCCTAACTATTAAAGAAGGGACGAGCAATAAAATTTAAAATTCAATTAAAAATCTAATTATACAATAATAGATAAAAATATATTATTCATAATTTAAATAGAATAATCAATATAAATACTCAAACATATAACAATTTCATACCAATCATATTTTGAACAATTACAAACATATAACAAATAATTTAAAACAATCATAGACTATACATTAACCATTAAATACAACTAACGTTTAATTAAAATTGGAGGACACATCCATGATTTCAAGGCCGGCTACAGTTCACAGAACTCCTCCAGAGTAAAAGATCTAGACAATAGTATTTTAAAAGGTAAAAATATCCAGCAAATTTTTAATGCTCTGTGGGAGATTATTTATCAGTCTAGCACCAGCTTTGGAAGAAAGTTTACTGTATAGATTTATTCTGTGCTGCCTAGCACAATAATTACTAGCTTGCCTGGTTCTACAACTGTGTATGTCTTTATTTTTAATATGATCACATTTAAATTTAAAGTATAGTATCACCTCAAGTATATATATACTCGGAAGTGTAAGAACTACAAGATCTTTAAAAGCAACCCTACACGACTCAGATTTTTTAAGTCTGCCATAAGACTTAAAGCTTTTTCTACAAGACAAAACCCCTTTGCATATTCCGAACTGCCGAATCTCCCCAAAGAAGAATTCCACAGTTCAGATATGGATATACAAGTCCATAGTAAGCTGTTAATAAAATAGTGGGATTGAAGTATAATTTCAAATTTTTAAGTATAAACATTCCTTTACTAATTTGTGTGCCAATATATGCTATATAATCAACCCAAGTCAACTTATTGTCAATACAAAAGCCTAAAAACTTTGCACTAATCCACTTTGCATTATCATCCAACATAACACTTGGTGTCTGATTTGGACTATGTTTCAAGTTAAAAAAACATGTACTTTGTCTTATGAGAATTTATTGTCAAATTATTTTCGGCAACGTATTGGCCGTCCGCATTGACTTGTAGGAAAGCCTTAAGCTCTAAATTTTGAATTGAGTCTGCTTGGAAACTCAGAGTTGTAGCATCAGCAAATTGAACTATGCTGTCTGCGTGCACTTTTGATGATAGGTCATTAATATAAATTAAAAAGAGCACCAGTCCGGGAACTGATTCTTGAGGGACCCCATATCTCAGCTGGGTTAGTTTTGACAGCCTCCCTGCAACATTTACCCGCTGTGTTCTGTTAAAAAAGAAAAGATTTTAACCACAGAATTGGTACTCCTCTAATACCAATTGCTCTTCACACTTGTCCAATAATAACTTGTGATCAACACAATTAAAGGCTTTGGAGAGGTCCAGAAAAATGCTCATGACATTTCTTTTCTAGACTTTCCAATACAAAGTCCGAAAGATCAACTGTAGCGTCTATTGTTGATTAACCTCCCCGAAACCCAAACTGTGAAACACAAAGGACATTAAGCACCTCAAGATAATTCAGCAGCTGTATTAGAAAGTTTTTCAAAAACCTTACCAAACACTAGTAGAAGAGAAAT
This sequence comes from Philaenus spumarius, assembly GCA_018207615.1. Lineage (NCBI taxonomy): Eukaryota > Metazoa > Arthropoda > Insecta > Hemiptera > Aphrophoridae > Philaenus > Philaenus spumarius. Next base: position 81,418 of record JAGFPH010005015.1, on the reverse strand, counting down.
AGGTCTATAATTATTGATATCACTGTTTCCTCCCTTTTTAAACAAAGAAATAATTAAAATCAGAAGAGGTTTGACGAGTTCATCAGAACACTGTTTGATGGGCCAAGGTGAAACTTCATCAAAGTCTGTTGATTCGTTGTTTTTTAATTTACTGATCACTATGGAAATATCTTTCCCACACACAGGTGACAGAAACATAGATGCTCTTATATTGCTCTTTTGATGTGTCACCGATTAAAGAGACCTACGCTGAGTAGCAAAGTCTTTAACGAAAAAGTCATTAAATAAATTTGCCACAGCTAATAACTCTGTATGACTAACACCATCAATGTCTATACTTACTTTTGCAAACATTATTTATAATTGCCCATGAAGTTTTACCAATATTATCTGTACTATCAATCAATTTCGAGAAATCATTGGCTGCAAGAATTACACATCTATACATTCATTTATACTTTCTATATAATTGTTTGATTGTTCGCTATTAGTGGATTTATAAATTTCATAGTAAAATTTTAGTTTATTCCTTGAGACGAGAATTCCTTTAGTAATCCAGATAGATTTTTTATTGGAATTCCCTCCTGCTCTTATTTTTTCAACAAGCAATAAGTCCCACTACTGTATTGTGTGTGAGCGAGTGTTTAAATTTTTTTTCCAGGCTGTGGTTTATTATGAAACATTTCATTTAAAAAGTGGAAGTATCTTATGTGCCTTTTTACTTTAATATGACTTCCAAGACTAAACGAAAGATTGTTCCATTAAATATAAAGCTGGAAGCTCTTAAGAAAGAAGAGACAAAGGTGAAACGTTAAACAAATTAGCAGCAGAATATGGCAGTAACAGTTGGGAACTGGCGCAGGAATCGGGATAAAATTAAAAAGTTTGCTTCACAAAAGTTTTCACTAAAATGATGTAACGAACGGAAAACCATGAAGAAATCAGCATAAGAAAAAACTAGTGAAGCACTGTTTTTATGGTTTTGTCATCAAAGGAACAAGGGGTGTCCATATCAGGCGCTATTATTCAGGAAAAAGCAGTTTTTCGCAATGAACTAGAGGCAGACAAAGAAGATTTTACAGCAAGTGCAGGGCTTGTAACAGTTTGTAAGGTAAGAAAAAGTGACTAAATTTTATAAAAAGTGACTACAAAATAAATACAAAGTGAGTATAAAAAGTGGGTATGTGATAAAAGAAATGACGATTTACATAAATTTTCTTAGGATTATAAAGTAACAAAAATCAAGAGTATTATAATATTTAATTAAGTAGCAAAGGATAGAAATAATATACAAGTCAATAATGTCTACAAATTACACAATTTGAATAAACAAAACAAAGAAAAAATCTTCCTCAACCACCCCTTATTTTTGTATCTGTTTTGTAATTATTTTGTTGTATTTATTTACTGAAAATTGAAATAAAGGCAACAAATAAAGCATATGAAAGACAAAAACAAAATGTTTTGGTAATAATAGGAACTAACAATTGTTTTCAGATTTAGTAAAAACTATGACTTTTTCTTGAATTAATTATTTTCGTTTTTCTAAATTAATTTGTAAGTTCTGAACACAGAGTCTTCTTACCGATGCCTCTTCCTGCACTTTGATGACATCTACCAGCATAGCTTATTAATATTAATTGCGCACTTATAATTTAATTAAATTAACCCTTGCTGAGGAAGTGTGTAAACGGAAAATTTAAAATAATAATAAATAATAACACCACTGTAAGCTGCAAAGAAAGAATTAAGATTGTTTTCAATGTCGTATACACGAGGTCAGTTCAATAATTGCAGTAAAACCGTACAAGTGAGATAACATCGACCAATGTCTGGAGTGATCAGGGTGGATCAATTGGTAGAGCGTTACGACGAAATCGTAAAGGTCCCGGGTTCAAATTCCGGTCTTGGTCCATGTTTTTTTCAATTGTAATTTAATTAAATTAACCCCCTTGCTGAGAAAGTGTGTAAACGGAAAATTTAAATTTTAAAAATAATAATAAATAAGATAAGGTTTGTAATAAAACCGTTTAACCCTCCAAGTGCTAACGTCGCATATGCGATGTATAAAAGTCGCATTACGGTGCTAACATCGCATATGCGACGTTTGCGCAACACATTTTGTAAATGTGTACGACGCCGCTATTTTTAATACAATCGGATACTTCTATGCATGTTTGTGTTTGGAAAGAGTCACTTTATTATAATTCAGAGTTTCATAGCGATATCAACTCAAACAAACCTTCGGCAGAATTGTCAAATCAAGTATCTATATACGGTATATAGTCGTGTAATAGGCCTACGCGTAGATAGACGCTCGGAACTCGGATTTTGTTTGTTTATCCACTAGTTGTTATTCATTTTTAGTTTTAGTTTAGATCAGTTTATTTTTATTTGTTTTTGTAAATGTTTATTTATTTTTTAAGTAATTATGAGTGAACTTAGCAATTTAAGGGCCAATAGAGGTGCGTTTGAAAATAGTGATTTTTAGAGACTTTGAACTGTAAATATTTTTTTCTTCTTTTTTTTTCTTGTATATAATGTGTGTGTTATTCCTTTATAACAAATTAAAACCATAAATATTGGGCCTAGACAGTACGTTTATATCTTTAGAGGCAAGTTTTTCTTCTTTGTGCAAAAAAACAATTTTTTTATAAAAAACGGAGTTTTTTTTATAGACAAAAAGTTTGTTTTTTACAGCAAAGTAGTAGTGTTATATATATTTCTATTCACCATAAAATTGTGCAACTTTTGGCTATATTGAATTTTCTACATTACTTTTTTTTACATATTTTGAGTGAGAGGTTTTAGAACACACAAAATTTTATTTTTTTTTATTTCTACTTTGGTCATCAAAAAAAAGTATAAAAATTATAAGGTAAGCCTGTTAAAGCTATTTACTGTAAAGATCATGTAATTGTGATTAAAATGATATATAATAAGTCTTACTTTACAGTTAGTGAGTATTTTATAATGATTTTAGTTAATAAGCATGCACGGAACCAAAAAACCCTTAGCACTAAAGAGCAATATAGTCAGCACTTGGAGGGTTAAGGGCACTTTTTAACAGTGATTCAGGTTAGTTCTTTCAAACATAGATGATCTATCAATAGTACGGGTTCTACCTGAAGTGGAAAATCCTCTTCCACATCAGCAGCCACTTGACAGGGATACTGAAGCTTTGATAACTTTTTCAACTCTTAAAAATCTAAGAGTCGTTCAAAGGAATCAGATTTAAACAAAATTTTAATAAAGATTAATGGATTTTTCTTTGTATTTTCGTACATCTTTTTCTAATTAAAGAAGTTTCCAATCATCCAGGAGAATATCTGTTTCGACGTGCCATGGCATGGGCCTAGCAATTTCAACTATCCTTTGACAATTTCTCTTGATAACCTTTGCAGAGGATTTGTAACAGATGGTTTGTTCACAACATGCTTAATAGCTTCAGAAAAATGTTTTGAACTTGATGATAGAAAAAAGTTCTATCCTTCTCCCCAAATTTTTGTTAATTTTGTTGATATTTCATCAGTGAATGTGAGTTCTTTTTAAAGGAAGTAGATTTTCAGTTTTCAAAAATCAACAACCATTTTTGCAAGAACAAAATCTTTGAGAACTTCTAATTTGCAAATCCTCTCTTAACATTTTCATGACTAAGTCTGACAGAATAGAATGTAAAAGATGAATTAGTGGTTCTTAATTTTGGAAGAAGCCTGTGATGTAAGTAAAGATTTGAGAACTAGAAAAGGCAAAATTAGGTTCTGATTTCATTGTAAATTTTTTTAGCAAACTTATAGTTTTCAGATACCCGGGCCTTTTCATTAAAATTTGTTATGCTGGGGCACATATGTTACAAAATATACTTCTCTGTGGTTCTTTATCGTTCCGAAAGTATTTCAGCAATGCTCTGTATAGTAAGCCACCGACATAGACAATGTTTTATAAACTTATGATTTACAGTGCCAGTTTAACTATGAATTTCACTGTAATTTCACCATATGCCCGGCCATTTATGGAAGACATATGGACAGCAAAAATAAGTTGTGAAGCACTTTACCAAGTTCCTCTAAACATTTTTTAGAAAAGCTTTGTGGATGGTATACGTAATGCAGAATCCTAAATTTAAAAGCTTCTTTTTTTTACTTAAGAGAATTTGATCCTTGAATATTCTTTTTGCTGATTTGTTGACTATCTGATTCTAACATAAGAATGTTTAATTTTATCACAGATTTTACAAAAACATTCATCGTTAGAAATGCTTTTCCCCAACCACTTATCCTGTACCCTTAGGGATCATTTTTATCCAAAAATTAGTTCTGAAATTTGCACCTTCCCATCTAGATATTGCACAGTTTATTTATTAATTAGAATTGAAAGCATTGAAAACATAATCTGTAATTTTGTAAGCAAAACATTACAAATATGTATAAAAAATATGTAGTACTGTGGGCAAAAAGTACATAAGATAAACTATGTATAGCTCAAACCTGTAGTTAAACAGATTGGAGCTTGAAGTACCCCTCAGTTTGGAAAAATTGTTGTCCACCTTCATTAGGGTAGAACATAATTTAATTAAACTATTTTTTTTTAATTAGTAAAAAAGTGAAGAAAAATTCATAATTTTATGAAAAGTAACTAAAAGTGACTATGTTAAATTAAATGTTAAGACTTTAACATCCAAAACTCTCAAGAGGAAAAATCAACAAGTCAGCACTACCAGTGCATTACGCAAACCAAAAAAAAATGATCGGATGGGCCAAGATATATTTAAAAATTTCTTTGGTGAATTCGTGAATGAAACAAAAAAGTATTTAAAATAAAATAATTTACCTTGTAAAGCGATTTTAGTTTTGGAAAATGCATGCTCGCACCCAGACGAATTGAAATGCGATGGAATACGCGCAATGATTTTACGGCCAAATGTGTCAAACCTTCTTACAGCCTATGGGACCAAGATGTATTTGAGTGTTTGAAGAAAAAGTACAGGTGCAGTCTGCTACATCTTATTATTCAAACAGTTAAAGGCAAGGGAAATATTACAGATTACCTTCAAAAAGTTAGTTAAGGATGTGATTTATTGGGTTGCTGAGGCTTAGCATGAACTTACACCTCAACCACTAGTAAAATCACGGAATAAAATCTTATACAATAAAAGTGAAAACAACGATGACAGTTATGACGAGGATGATGATGTATCTCTGTAATTTATTTTTTTTAAATTACCTAATAGTGATGAAACAATACAAACTGACATTTCTGAATGGATGAAGCAGGATTAACAGTTAGAGATAACAGAAAACACAATCATTGAAATGGTCTGTGAAACAACCTGATGAAAGTAACGAAGAAATTGTAAAAAAGCTCAACCTGACATAACTCATAGTGAGGGATCCACAGCTTTGGATGTAGCGCTACACTAGGTTAAACAACAACCCGAAGCTACTGCAGCCGATACCGTATTACTGAGTCGTTGGCGTGACATCG
>JAGFPH010005015.1:62265-75924 GCA_018207615.1 Philaenus spumarius | reverse complement strand
TAGAATACCATAAAGAAATAAACATCATTAAACACATAGCTGTAGAAAACGGTTACAAGAGTTCCATAATAGACAAATTGATAAAAAGCCATAGTAAAAGACTAAATAGAACGAACCCAATTAATGACATAACCAGAGACAACAAATACATTTCCTCAGAATGCACCAGCCTCTTGCCTAATGTGTTGAACAACATTCTCAAAAAATGTAACATCACCCTTGCATTCCGTACGAATAATAACATTTCTTCATCCCTTAAACGTAGAACAGACGTCCCCATTGAACATAAATCTGGCGTTTACAAAATAAAATGCCCTGAGTGCAACAAATATTACATAGGACAAACCGGGAGAAATTTCATAGACCGGTACAAAGAACACCTCCCCTGCAACAAAACAAACATCACCAAGTCAAACTACGCGCGTCACCTTGCTGAAAACAAACATGGACCAGGTGATTTTAAATCCAGTGTAGAAGCATTGCACGTTTGCAAAAAAGGCAGGTTAATGAACGCGAATGAGGAATCGAGATCTACAGAGCCTTCAAAAACGATCCAGATAACATCTTAAATGATCAACTTTCATTCCAATCGCATTGTTTATACGACACAGCCTTAAATTATTTAAAAGCGCCCAACAGTGGTCGTTATCAGCCGGACAATTAGCTCAGGCCGGCAGTACTCTGACAGACATGACCGAGTGCACTACGGTGTCAGACACATTGAATTTTTTGTGTTAGTGTATGTGTTGTTTTAATGTTTGACGTGCTCATATGAGTGAAATAATTTATCTGATGATGGGGTCAAGACCTCGAAACTAGTCAAAAACAACTCTCTTGAAGTCACAAGACGGACCTACAAGGTAATTAATATATTATGTATAATAACTTATTGGGTGAAGTGAATAAAAACTAGTAAAGACTCGTTAGTATTTACTTGCCAGTAAAGTATTCTCTTCATTTTGAAGTGAATAACAGAACACTTAACTCGCAAGAGATAACTTAGTATACTCGCTAGGAGTATACTCGCAAGTATTTACTCCAGACGAGGAAACAGGTAATAAACACTCGTTCGCCGCCCCGTGACTTATGTTTTAAGTTTCAACACGCTTTACCCCCTCTATTTTACCGACCGCCTTCCCGTCATTCTTCACCCTTGACTTGGCGTAACACAGTACTGTGCAAGTGCGTATTTAAACATGTCTGAAGATAGTGAAATGTGTGACCCCGTAGATGAAGTTACCGAAGACTTGTTTGCCAACAGGGCAGTCTTAGCTTCACTTCTGAAATATTATCCCGTACTCCACAACAAATCGATGTTGCCAGCAATAATTGCTTCAAAAGAGAAGGCATGGAAACTTGTTTTGGGAGGATACATAAGAAACACAGGAAATCAAACCACTATCGCACAGCTAAAGAAGTTGCTCAACAACATGAAGTCATACATAAACAAACAAAAAGCGATTTAATAGCAACTGGTAACAGGCCTATAAAGCTTTTACCCTAGAAAAAAGACTTTATGGCAGTAGCCGAAACTTAAACAAATCTAGCTTAAACAAAAGTTCCTGGAGGCTTTGTTTGCAAGCTCAAGCAAATCAGAAAACATACACTTTTCAATACAAGAAACGGAATCTCCAAAACCACCTGAAGTGAAGAAAAATCTTAAAAAAGGAAACTTGAGACTGAAACACCACAGGAGAAGATTTGACCACAGGCGAATTGCAGAGATTATTGCTATTACAACAAATTCGGCTTACACGTCTCCAAATTAAAAAAGAAGATATCGTTATAAAGAATCTAACTCTACATCGAGAAGAAACAAGTGTCAATGAGATAAACATAGAAGAAGATGAATTTGGTGCTTCAAAACTATATTAGGTTTTATAATAAAATGTTAAAACCTTCATAATTCCCTTCTTCCTTTTTATCTTTGTAATAAAAAAATAAAAACAAAAAAATAAAAACATATAAGAAACAAAAACTAATAACTTTCAAATCTTAATAACTAACTGCACTTGGTTTCATCAACCAGCCATTTCACCACGTAGTAATCTCTAATAGCATGGGTCAGACTAACCTTGCGAACAGATGAGCGTTTACTACAGGACAAGTACTTACTTGGCCTTCTATTCAACTGGATTGCAAGCGTTTAATTGATAAGTAGTTGTTTACTTCATGCTAGAGTAAATACTATCGGTTATTCACCTAGTCACAAGTATTTACTTGAAGTCTCGCAAGTAAAAGCGTTTACTTGTTTTCATTCACTTCACTCATTATAAAATATAGACAAGTAGGGTCACCAGGCGATATAAGCCCGTCAGTGCTATTCGCCCATAACCCTATTTCACTTACGTTATGGGACTACTCACTGTCATAACTACCTCGAGAACAGGTAGATACGCACAGTAGTCTTAGCCAGCCACAATTATAAATTTAAATACAATTACCAACATTTAGGCCTTAAGTTGTAGTGAGTCCCGTCGAAGTCGACATAATGCTAGGGATAAGATCTCCTACCAATCCGTTCCAGTTCTGCTAGCATTGCCTACTCGATTATCATCGAACTCTACACAGATATTTTGTGGCACGCTCAGTGATTGACACCTCAATCCGAACCCTGATATTGAGCGCGCCACAAATTTAAAGACCTAGTTTGAAAAAAAAAATCAATCGACTTCTTCCGATAATCCGTTCAAAATGGCGACCAAAAACATTTAAAATGAAAATAGGCTAATTCTGAAACAGTAAATTTTAGAAACCCTTTTAATTTCCTATCCAATGGTATAACTGTCAAAACTAGTGTACAAAAGGTAATAGATGAACAGGGTCAACTAGTTTGATGGGTTCAACACCAATAAGAACAAAGTGTGGGCAATAATTAATTTGCAAGTTTTCAGTTATTCGATCACCATTCTAGAGATACAAATTATTTTGTAAAGAAACAAAATGGCGGTTTGATGGTAAAAGAAGTGTTTTCAGACGTGTTTATAGGTTTTTTTTATTTTGACCAATATGACTACCCCATGAATATCTCCGCGCATCACAGAATCCCCAGTTTATTTACTTAACAATCTAACCCAAGCTTTGGAATAATAAACTTACCATTCACAGTTTATCTCTTCCTCTTGAAATTCTATGTTGTCGTTTATCTGGATATCATCTAAATCTTCTTGTTTAATTTCATTTTCTTCTTTAATCCCATCTACTACTAAATACCTTTTGCTATCTATCAAGTCAACACAACTGTCTACTTGTTCAATTTCATTTAACACACTTTCTTCTTTAACATGTTCAAGAGAATAACTTTGGTCTTCAATTAGTTCAAAGCACACCTCATCTTCTTCCTTTATTTCTTGTTTTATTACCAACTCTTTTGGTCCCATTTCCATGATTGCAACCTGCAACCGAATCAAGCTTTTAGGTTACTTTCTGAAAGGAAAACACAAAGTTTAAAACTTGGTTACTATACATTAAATACTGGAAGGCCTATTTTTAGTTTTTAGCGTTTTGCCGTGACAATTCAACCATGGTTAGCGAACCTATGATACACGAGTCACATGGTGACAGACGAACAAGATTTAGATGGCATGCAGGAAACTGTAAAACATATATATATATTTTAATTAATTTCAAATCAAAATATGATATAAGTTAATGTATTATAACATTATTGAAAAATCACAAAAAAGCGTAAACCTAAACACTAAGTTATCTACTGCTTCCGAAAATAATTCATAAAACTATCCTCAAAGCTAAACTTGTAAAAGTAAGCCTAACAATAGATTTATCTACCATCACTAAGCTTGTCGATTCATTATGTAATGTATAGGCCTATATATATATATTGTGATAAAACTTTGTTTACTAGTATTTGACAAGATATATATTTCGCCTTACTCCAGGTTAGGCAGCAACGATTTAACGAAACTATTTTGTTTAATTGCTTGTTCTCTGTCAAACTTCAAATTTACAATTAAATTAAAATTATATTTGTCATTTATACCAGTTTCGACGCAAATAAAAGAGATTATATCTACTGGAAGTATAAGGCAAGCCAATTTGAACAGCCTAAGTGATATAACTCTGGTTAGGATAACTATGATTACAGCCACCCCAACAGTTAATATTGTATAGGAATTCTTCCAGTTATCTACTTTGCTATTAAAGTTTAATATGTTCGGCTCAGTATTTAATTTGAAAAATATTCGAGAATCTCTGAGTTGTGCGAACTCTGGAACTGACCTTAATTGTTAAATTACTTGTGCTTCTTTTAGACCTCCTACGATTATACACTGGATACATTTTATCATATAGCATATAGGCTACTAAGAATGGCGATATTTACACAATTAAGTTATTAATTAGATGTGCAATTTATACTAACTCAAAATTTATTTAACAAAATCAAAACTAAAAAATGCTTGTGGATTTCTTCCCATTATAACAATAAACTAATAATCAACTTTCTAATAACACTTAATTCTTTATACAAGCAGAACCATAATATATGCTTTTCTAAAATACTTGTATTTTTAATTAGGCCTATATAATATGAATTGAATCTCTTATCCTTTCCAATTTAATTTATATTTTTATGTTAAACATTTTATTTTATTAAATATTTTAATTACATGTGTTACTCCATAGTAAGACCTAAAAACCCTGACTAAAATATCTCAACCCAGTATCAATAAATTCATGAAAAATAGGGGACAACGTAACTTTTTCTGACAGACCTTGTTTATTGCGACCCTCGACTCTGAACAGCTTTACAGTTAAATCAGTGATGTCCTGGTATGGTGATTTGGGTTAAGCACGCTCTGGAAGTTTAGTATCTCTCCAGTAGTTATCAGAATCCGTCCGGTCAAATCTTCGTTATGTCTTGTGACTCGCTCCTTTTAATGGTAATTGAAATAGTCATATGATGACGGTCGGATGACTGCAATTCTGGTTGTAATGGTCTAATTGTACATAACCATACTATATGTAGCCAATCTTCTCAATGTAGAATACCGAATTCAAATCAATGTATCAGACTAATAGAAACTGACATTTCCTAATAGCCGATGTCTATGTAGAAAAACCGCTTTTCATCAAGTAACAAGAAATTATTCGAAGAAGTATAATTTAACTAGCAGCATTACACCTAGTAACCTAACTTATGTCCCCGTATCTCTGATCTAACTCCGAGTATGTATCTCCATAAGCTTCCTGGAAGCGCTCTGTTCTCCCCTCTCTAACTCTTTTCCAGTTGCCTCATGTGTGTTACACTTTTTTTTATTCAACGTACAAGTTGGGCCCTATGTTATCCATGCTAATCTTTTAATTATTTCTCTCCATCTGTCGGTCCATCCGCACCATATTTCCCTGCACATCGGCTCTGAGATCCCCTCGCTTTCTTGCATCTTTGCATAATGTTTTTACTATTTCGCTGATAATTTTCCCCACCGACATTTCCTGGAGTTGTGAGTTGCATAGATTTTTCGCGTACTTTTTCCTATCTTCCCCAGCTCGAATGTTTGTTCTACAACACTTGGTTCACGCTCTGGATGCTTTCGCGGTTTTCCTCGCGGATATTCTTTTGTTTTTGGGTCAATAAAGTTTTTTTTCTACCACTTTTGTCTCTTTTGGAAAATGTAGGTGTTGGCCGGTTTTTTTACTTCGTTTTGCCGATTTCTCGTATGGTTTACGGACCTGCGCAGTTTGCTGATTTTTTGATAATTTAATTAATTTTAAATTGATACTGTTTACAATACTATTGGTTGAGATTTACATATACTTTTTAATTTCCTTTTTCATTTAAGACATTTTTTCTTTAAAACCCTTTTAATTTTTCCTATTGCTTGAAAAAGGTATAATTTTTCTCACATAATGTTTTAACTATTTTAAAATGTTTAACCCTTTATCCTCTAAAACTTAAATTCTTTTTCAATTTGTATACTTTAAAATTTCCACTTTTTCAATTTACTTTTGATTTTTCACCTTTGAAATCTTACATTTTCCACTAACTTTTTATATGCAAAAAATTTCTTATTTGACATTTTTCGTTTATTTTTATCCGTAGATTATAAAAATAACTGTTCCCGAGACTTTTGAGTAATTTGGAGTTTTTGTTTTCACTTTAACCTTTCACTAGGTTAATAGTTTTTCTTTTAACGAACCACGATTCTCATGGCTAATGTGTACACATTTAGTGGTATACATTCCACCATAAAAAATCCCAATTACGTTTTTTCACAAAACTTCCTACCTTCATACAAATCAATCATTTTTTTCAAAGTCCTTTATTCTTTCTCAGACTCGTTCAAGGGCAAATGTCATCATCGGCGACAACAGACATTTGGCCTGTACTTGTCGACTTCTGACTTACTGATACTGGCGGTCCGCGGCTGTTGCCACGGAAAGCTTGCGTTTTACAAATCAATGTAATTTTTAAACTCTCCATGCTTTGCAAAAGGCCCAGTCCGTTGCAATATACCAGGTGTCTTAAAAGTCCCACACACCCCGCTGTTATTTTTTTATTAATGGAAATAGACAGATTTGCTTTGGGGATTGTTAACATGTATAAAAATGGAGTTTCTTGGTGCATCGTAAATTTCAACCCCTCCCCCAAAAATGGGGCAGGTCGAAATTTTTTAATGAGAACCCCTATTGAATGACACCTTATTTTAAAGGCCTTGATAAAAGAAGAAGATTGGTGCAAAGCGCAAGCCTGTATGTTGACTCTATCCAACACAATGGCCAATCAAAGTTACAATTTTGCCCATTTAAATAACATTGAAATGTTAAAGATGATACATCTGTTATTTTTTACAAGGGTTTAATCCAGTAGATCACTCAATCTAAGTTATAAAACATAGTAGGCCTAATTAGTATAAAAACAGTAAAGCTAAGCCCTCTGGAATTCCCAGGTACTGAACTTTTTACTATTAGGAGTCGACAATCATGCAGTTATGAATAACAAAGCAAGGTTGTACCAACCTAAAGTCCAGTACCTGGGAATTACAGAGGGCTTAGCTTAGGTTGTTAGTGCTTCTTATTTTTTTTTCAAAAAAAGGTCAACAAGTCATGGTAGGCCTATACTAAAAGTTGACCCATTTTGTTAAACTTTCATTGTTGTAGACTATATTTAACATGCGGTACTAGTGGAGAACGTGGTGACCTGATGTTTATATAAAATACACTAAACTTAACTTTTTCCTTTATATTATAACGAAATTAGACACTTCACTTATGGCAGGAAATCAATTATTACAAACAATCTAAAAGAAGTAACTTACAACATAACAAATTACCAAACCAAAAGTTGCCTATATCAGCAAAATATATATTAGGACACCTCACTAAAAAAGAACTAAAACTTACTTAAAAGGTTCTAACTTTTAAAAAAGACCTCTGGTCACGCCGTTCTCCATCTTTACCTCGAGTTTAACATTTTTGATATGTGATTTGGTATCATTAAAAAAGAAGTGTTACCACCTTATAAGCTACGTATATTTACAAGCACGTAAAGTAGAGCCTGCAAGTTATAACTTAAGGCTATTTTTTGTATAGGGTTACAATTCTGTTATATAAAACAACTTAAAATGCTTACAATGACATAATGTTTAGTTTGGCAACTCAAGGATTTATTCTATTCTTTAGGCTAATAGCGTTCAATATGATTTTTGCTAGGCCTATTTACTATTAAAATAAATAATGTCTTGTAAAATTATTTTACATATTTCATGTATATTTTTGTGATTTTGTCAAGTCAAGAATTTTGTTTAGTCAACTTATTGTTTACAGTGTCTGTTAAGTGATTTGTTTCTTTTATTTAGTGCAAACATATCAAAAATGACTGAAGCAATTTCTATAATATTTATTTTCCGCAAATATTTTTGGTGATTAAGTTATATACTTAGTCAGTTTAACATGTTCTTTCAGAATATGAAGAAAAATCTCTGGTCACCGCATTCTCCAATTTTACCTAATGTGTTTGGTAGCCTATTGTTTTTTTTTTTTACAATTTGTTCTATTAAATAAGTAGGCTATTGTAAATTTTTATTTAAATTACATTTGATTTAAGATGCTTAGTAATAGAATCGTTATGATTGTTTCATAGCGTTTTCTTGCACATAACATAGGTTGGCAACTCTGGTAAAATATGGGGAGGCGGAGGCATAGGCCTATAGAAAAGTAAAAAATGTTTTTGTATGTACAGTACCGGTATAGGGTGGAAGCGTATTGTAAATTAGTCACAAAACCTGTGGCTAACCTTACCTGTTTTACTCTGTCTTTTCACACTTTTGACAAGTATTTTTATATGTAACCTATTATTTGATCTTTAAAATTGTGTAGGCCCTTGCATTTTAAATAGTGAAAAATAAAACTTTACAAAACAACTGAATAAACTATTTAAATCCTAAGAAACAACATAATCAATTAGCTTTCTTTTCCTTGAAATGACAAAGTCAAAGTTTTACAATTTTAATTTTTCTTTTATTATTACTAGGGAACTGTCGATGTGTCTGATCTAGTGAGCCTGAGCTGAGAGAACAGAACCACAGATAAAAGGTGGTAAGAATTAATTTTAATGTAAGATTAATGTAAGAACCTTTTATCTGTGACACAACTTCTGAACTTACTCACAGAGAAGAAAAATACAGAGGAAACATCTAAGCGTGCGCGAATTGGGTGTCTAGCACTCGACACTAGTATCTACATTAGTAGTTCCCAGAGTCGCCATGAGAGGGCAGCATCGTCGCTGGCCCCTCCCCTACCCCCCTCGCCTCCTGCTGCTAGCCCCTCGTCCCCTCCAGCACCGCGCGACACTCGCCTGACTCAAGGTTGTTAATGTACTCTAACAACCTTGCGCCCGAATCCCTGGCTGTCCTCGCTGCTACAATAAGTAATTGTAAAGGAAACTTGTCACAAACATGTTCTGTATTTGATTGTCATGTAGCAATAAATGTAAAACACTTGAACAATAGTACAAAATAAGTTAAATGGATTATCAAAGTAAATCAATAAATGTTTTAATTATACTTTAATTAAAACTCTTAAATCCTTATAATAGTTGCGGGAAATTATATTAATTTTAGTACACAGGATTATAAAAGAAAATATGATGCAGGTGAACGTGTTTAATTTCTTGGTAGGAATGATAAAATGGTTTACAATTACTGTAATTCATAGACTATAAAAAATACTGTAGCCTCTACTTAAACATAATAATTTGGTCATTTCATAATATAAAGACTATAACAAATTACCACATTATACAATTGTATTTTTAGAATGAATCTATTGACTATCGACTGTTGGATAAATGATTGGTAGAAGATAGTATTACCTTCAACAGTAAACTATGAGCATATTATTATTTTCAAAGTAGGCCTAGTAGAAAGCACAAAATAATCTAAAGAGCATTCCCTCCCGTCAAAACGAAAAAAAATAGGTATATTCAAAATGTAAACTGAATGAAAATGTACATATAATCAGAAGACCTATATACAGTTTTATGAAAATAAAACTTAAATCAAAAAAGTAATATAATGTTAAAATTGTACAGTAATGCAATATTTAACCTGTAATAAAATTACTTGACGCAAAACTAAAAAAATTATTTAAAATAAATTTACATATCAACTGAAATAACTAGATTTACAAATATCCTACATTTACTAAGTACAGTAATGCAAAAAACTAACCCTTCTTTAAAATTTTTATAAAAGGTTTTCTACTTTGAACAATAGGCTAGAATATTACAAATACACAGATAAACTTGGTAAAACTAATAAAATCTTGTAAAACAATGAGTGAATATGTGCTCTTACAATAAATCCAATGTTAATGCTATATAAAAAATATATTAAATATAAGTTTTCCATATATATACGTAACTTAAATATTAACTATTTAGAAAACTAACATAGGCTAGCATTAAAGAACAACAAATGAATAATTAAAGACTAAACTCATAATATTTACATTGATTTACATATCCAAGGGTGTGCAATGTTAATAGGTACTTTTCCATTACGTTCAATTCAAAAGACCACTGATTTGAACAAACAGCATATCTTAAATAAATTTACATATCAACTGAAGTAACTAGATTTACAAATACCCTACATTTACTAAGTACAGTAATGCAAAAAACTAACCCTTCTTTAAAATGTAACTTATAAAAGGTTTTCTACTTTCTATAAAAACATAAGTTTGAATTAAATTATAATACAAATAAAACAATTTATCTTAGTAAATAGACTATTCTGTACTTAATTTCTACGGAAATTATTTCCCATAATGAAAATAGGCTTTTTTGTTACATTTACACTTATAACAGAAGAGTAAACGTTGAATTCCCAACTTGCAGTCTAAACGAGGCGGGGAAGTGGGACATTTCCCCCGCTACCATCACATCCTTCCCCGCTCGTCTCTCTCTCTCTTGCAACGTGCATTAGGACATCCTAGCGCGGCCACCGGACTAGATCGGAACTACAACTAGAGCGTACGATCCCGCCGTTTAAATGTTTCCTCTGTATATTCCTTCTCTGTGACTTACTACAGTAACTACTCGTAAGCCTAAAAATTAGTAAATGATATAAAGTACTATAAAATAATTAAAAAGGTAACCACAGGAAAGAAAAAAAAAGTTAAGATAATACAGAAATTACCAAGGAAAAAATAATAATAGACAGAGTAGTGCGAGGCTTCATGGATAGATTCCAAGCCTGCCTTTTTGCAAACTAGAAGAAAAAAAAAAATACTCGTAAGCCTCTCGCTCTCCCTAGGAATGTGACCATTCGATTTGACCCCCGTTCTCCATGACTGAATGAAATGAATGTGTTCTTTTACTCTCCGGCATAATGGGTATCAGAGTATGTCATAAATTCTACTTTCCCGAACCTTTCTTGGTGGTACCGATAAGATATTGGTTACCTAGATATGAATGAGCCACTCTCAGTAGTATTAAAAAAGTAAAGGATAATTTTGGGAAGCTGATTTGGTCCTAATGAGAAGATTGTTAAATTATGTATTTGAAGAGGGCACATAACAATAATAAAATTCAACCACGCAGCTGAACCCCTGGCGTGAGTTGACCGAATTTACAAAATTAAGTTTATAGGTTTCAAACCAATTTGGGAAATTTGTCTACTCACGAAGGCACTGAATAATCGTATGCGTATACGAAATATTTATATTTATTAGTAAAATTTGTTTGCATCTCAGCCTTGGTTCACGATTTGCTTTGTTCCACTCGCAGTGGAACAATTTTCGATGAGAGTTTGCACCTTGATCTTGCAACCTCGGATTATAGACTATTTCGCTTTGCTCGAGCAGTGAGTTTGTATCTTGCATCGGTCTACGTGGATTTTAATTCAGTACTTTTATAGTATTTTACGTTTTGATTGATTTTGGGGGAACGTTTTGATTGATTGTACATATTTACCGACTTAAAAATCCCCGTCAGCCTAATTAGGTAGGCCTAGATAAAGATAAAGTTTGTTGTTTAAAATTATGTATGTCTGATGTGTATCTGATTGATCTGACTGTGATTTCCACGGGGTCTTACTAGTTTAATATATTATGCTGCGTGTAAATAACAACATTTAGTATCACTAGCCACCGTTTTTACCATCTAGACAAAATCGGTTAGATATAGACGGATATAGATGTTAAGGTTAATACACAGTGAAGCAGCTGACACATCGCACATATTAACCAGTGTTTCCACATTGAGGGGAATCGGGGCCGAGAGAGAAATAAATAAACGGTACCAGGAACTGGCACATACTTTCTCACAAACATATTTAAAATATTAAACAGATTCATTGTGGCTTCATAATAATTGTAGGTGGGGTAGGAGAGGTGATATTAAAGTAGGAGATTAACTAAATATTATTATTATTAGCTAGAGAGAAAACTATTCGAACAAATTTGCACAAAACACGTCTATTAGGCCTGTATAGATGCACGAAAAAATGTTTTGAAAAACAACCACATTTTTGACCAAAAAATCCCCAAAAATCAGTTATTATTATTAGCTAAACAAGAATTTTTAGAAAGATACGGTTTTATGCATATGGTAGGGTACATTAAGGACTACAAATAAGCCAAATTTGATCAAAATCGTTAGAGCCTTTTTTCTATAAAAAAATTATAACTGATTTTTGTGGTTTTTGGCCAAAAAGGAGGTTGTTTTTCAAAATTGTTCAAAATCATTGTTCGTGCATTTATACAGGCCTACTTAACATGTCTGGTGCAAATTTGTTTAAAATCGATCAAATAGTTTTCGCTCTAGCTTTGTATACATACAGACATACATTTTGTAAAAACCACTTTTTTTTACTCAGAGGGTCCCAAAACGGACATTTCCACAAAAATATCAACATCGATTTTTTTCGATCACTATACCTACTTTCTCTATACTAATTACTAAAGTATAGTGAGAAAGTAAAAGGGGAGAGACCCATTCACGGGTTCAGAGCTCAGGGGAAACAAGCATAATATGTAGTACCGCACAAAGTATATTTATTTATACATTTAGTAATACTTAATTTAATAAAGTTATATATTACTTTTAAGTTTATTTCAGTGTTTACTTTAATATTTATTATTCATTGTCTGCAGACCGCCTTATCTTTTAGCGATCGATGGGAGCAGCAAATTGTAAACAAAGAACAACAATCGATCAAATCGACAAATACTACAATCGACTAATCGACTGAATCGGTAAATGCCTGATGTATTTTGTCTTGTCACGTTGTCAGCTTTCAGCTACAGGCTACAGACAGACTTGAGTTGTTGACTTAAAATTTCTTTATTCAACTAAACCCGGTTTTACATGATGATGATGTGATGCTACGAACACGAACAGTAAGGAACACCAAAACCTTCCAAAGTCCAAAGTTGGATTTGATTGATGGTTCGTCACATCGTGTGGCCTTTGTTCAAACCTACGAGTGTTGTGTAAATCCGTTTACAGATTTTGAGATTTATTGATAGAGTGATGATCGTTAATGAGTTATAGTGGAATAGGGTAATACAAGATAGCTCAATATTGTTATTTTAATGATTGATAAATAAGTAGGCAACATTTTTTAGAAAGTTAAGTAGTGGTACCACTCTATATTTACTGGAACTGGCAACACACTGTTATTCTACTAGCAACTGTAAGTTAGTCTAGGTTCAGATTTTGTTTATTTCTTTTATTTTTAGGTTAGCATTGCATGTTGCCTAGTGTAATTTTGCCACAGGCTAGATCACATAATATAATATATATTATATACCGTATATAATAATATATTATATAAAAGAAATGCTATGATCTAGAGGTCCTTGTTATTTCCTATTAGGATATTTAACCGAGAAGAAGACATCACCCAACTCTCAGCACCCAACTTCTGTGGTAGCAACAGGATGTTACAAAGTGATTCATGTGTTATTTTTATCTGAATTGGGTTAAAATAAGGAGAAAGTTATGTAATTTAACAACAAAAATTTAAATAAATATAGTTTATTCAATTATTTACCTATATTTTGTACTTGAAAGAATATAAACCCTATAAAATAGGAAACTTTACTAACTTAATACTTATAGTATGTTAAGGGCATAATTAAAAATTCGTAACTCGTAAATTTGAAAAACGTGCTCAGGTTTGGCTATTGGTAGAT
>JAGFPH010005015.1:42222-55189 GCA_018207615.1 Philaenus spumarius | reverse complement strand
TTTTTTAATAAATTTGATCCCCCCCAAACCCCCCTAAAATTTCCATTTTTTTAAAACCCTTTTTTAGTGAACACTTATGGCCCTAGAGAAAGCTACATACCAAATTTCATTCCAATCCGTTCGTAGTTTATTAGAAATCGTGATCAGTGAGTCGGTGGTATTTCGCTTTTATATATATAGATTTAAAAAAGAAGACATTACACACCAGTCTGATTGGAAAATTTAAATAGATTTTTATTTTTAAATCAATCATATTAGCCAAGGATCAGTTATATAATTATATTATATTGCATGTGAGTACTCATGTCTGTTGATCCTTTTTGTTTTTTTCTCTCAATAAAACAATTGCAATTTCAGGCATGAAATCATCATCATCAGGTTTTTATAATCAGGTTTATCAACCTGTTTCGACTTAAAAAATCTCCACACGGAGTGAAATATAAAAAAAATGTGTGTCTTTGTGTTCTTGTGTATGTGATATGTTTATAAAAACCTGATGATGGGTATTTCATGCCCAAAATTGAAATTGTTATATTGAGAGAAAAAACAAAAAGGATCAACAGACATGAGTACTCACATGCAATACAATATAAAGATTTTTAATGTTTAAAACAGACCTAGAAGGGGAAGAATTTTAAGAAATGGCTTATTAAAAAATGTATTCATGTTACAGGAAGATGAATTCCAAGACACAAAGGAAGCAGAAACAGTGGTCAGTCTGTCTGAGAGCTCTAGCAGTAAAGGTAAATTTTATTTAGTAAAACAGTTTATTTGTATTTACAAGCCTGGAGTCAAAAATTTCCCAGAGATAATATGCTTCGGTCAGGAGAGCAAGTTTTATCAAGGTTGGCACCACTGCTATAAAATATATAACAAGTAGTTGGTGGGAGAACTGTTCAGTTAGTGAACGCTGTCTCACCGATAGTAACTATAGTAGACTCTTTCTACTACTACTAGAGTTAAAAAGTTCCCGGAATTTATTTATTGAACAAAGTTAAAAACTTACAAACAAACATATTTTCCCTCAAAATACTCTCCTTCTCAAACAACACACTTGCCCTAACATTTATACAGCTTATAAATAAATATTAACACTTTGGAACTCATTTTGTGAAAGTTCTTTGATGTTCAACGATGTATTAAACCGCATTAAATTAAATTCGATGCATGTTCAAATGATCATGAAGGTTACTGTGGACACTACCGTGGGATAATTTTAACTCAAGTGCGATTTTGTCAATTGTTAGTTTTCTGTTTGCACGTACAAGTTGCCATACTCGCTCAATGTTTTCATCAATGGTTGAGGGTGAAGGTCGTCCAAAACGAGCACCTTCAATGCTTACGCGACCTTCACGAAAACGTTTTGTGCCATCGTAAACTTGACTCTTCTTCATCGTCTCGTCTCCGTTAACAACTCAAGAGTCTCAGAAGGTGACTTTTGAAGCAAAGCCCAGAATTTAATGTTTGCTCACTGTTCAATGTACACCATTTTTTAAAAATAAAACTAAACTTGCAGACACACGATAAGCACTCTCTAGCGGTGAACAAAGGCAACCGAGCTATACCCCCGCTACCGATATTCCCTCCCCAGGAGTAGTACCAACTGCTGCAAAACAAATTTCTCACGGGCAACTGAGCTGGGGGTCTGTAGAAATTAATTCCGGGAACTTTTTTACTCTAGGTTGTATAACGCATACTGGATTAATTCACGTAAATTATTTTAAGTCATTCTTGTTGGAAATTTTATGTAGATTCTGAAAATGGTGTTCATGGTCAAGACATTTCAGTTTTACCTGTACAAGTATTGATTTTTGAAAGAAATCTTGAAATATTTATTAATCCAGGCTCATGGTAGTAAAAATAATGCAATCTCGCAGCTGAACCGTTGACGTGAGTTTAGCGAACTTCCAAAATTAAGATCAGAAGCTGCCCCCACAGAAAACCCCCAACTTGGATTTGAATCGGGTGCTTTAATGGTATTTTACGATTTGATCGATTTTGGGGGAACCAGGCTGCCTATAAGGTTGTGCGAAAAAATAAAAAGTGTGGAATAATCTCTTTAGTTTTTTAGCTAAAGCCCCACAAATGTTCCATTCTTGTACCTAAAATCTCAAAAAAAATGTTAATTCCAACCAAAAAACGTGCGTCAAGCCGTTGGATTTTTGGCTAACGAACTCGTATAAGTGACTTAGAAAACCAACGTGTGTACTAAATTTGGGCCAAATCTTATGTAAAATTTGGTGTGTGAACACATAAATACACATATATATACCCCAAAGGAGAATGTGTTTTACCTTTCTGCAACGGTTGATGGTAAGATGAAAAACTTTCTGCGAGTGTTGGCGTTTTAGTAATAAATTAATCATATTTTGTATAGGTGAATAAGTAAGCAATTCGCACATGATCAATTCTTTGTGTATATTGACCTAAGTAATTATTTAAATTTCTAGAAAATACTTTATAAAATTATAGTATGCCTTAAAACTTCTTTAATCCTTAATTTTACTTTTCATTTTCTTATATTTTGAATTATCGCAAGAAATCATTCAAATCTTCTTGGATTCTCCTTACATCTTTTGACGTTACTGCTTGGGGCATTAATTTATTTTTTGAGACTGGTTTGAAGTTGTTGTAGTACTGAGTCCCATACTTCTGACATTGGGCAAGTTTCTAAAATTGTCTGTTAGCAGGAGGTCCAAAGTCATAATGTAAGCCAACACATCAACAGTGCCAATCTCTTCATATGAAAAATCGGTGGCAGCCGGGATTTTAATCATTACATTGGTAATAACAGACCCATCACCTTTCACAAATAGCATCTGCCACCACTGGAAGGAGAGTACTTATAAAAAAAAATAGGAGTTATAGAACAATTATTGTGCCCATCATCTGTCTCCTTGTTCGTTGATGAAGTACCTGCCTCATCTTGCCGATTAGGCCTATATCGATCATAATTTCACCACTTTTTTCTGTCTTTTTTTATTTTGCCTCGGACTCGTCGTTAAATAAAAATTTGTGATTATCTTCGCTGGTGGTAGATTTGTACATAATTGCATCATCCTTATGCTGACTAAAATAATGAGTTTAAAGATTTTGTAAAATGACTTTTCTTAGCAACTGTGCAAACAACACGCTCGCCAGAGGCAGCCATGTTCTCAATGTTTTCAAGTCACGCTTTACGCATCAATAGCAATCATCATCTTGATGGGATAATCGGTCGGGAGCACGGAATAAGGCGGATGAGAATTTTTGCGCTGTTGCCAGATATGGGACTGGCAAAGCAAGGAACGGTCGAGAATCGCTTGCTCTGCGGCACGATCTGGCAACACTGGATGCTTAAAATTCAAATTTTGTTTAATTAAAACTGTTATGTTGCCAAACCCCAGTGCTTTACAATTTTGTAGTGAATTTACAATAGTACTTATTTCCAACGCTGTAGTGGGATGGAAAAACATCGAGTCTTTACGAGAACTACAATAAAATATACGGACATAGTCTTCGTCCACAGATATCATAGAATTCTTATCGAATTTAAGAGGGGTCGGCTCGTTCTATCCTTACCATGTTAAATCGCCTGATTTTAGGAACAATTTTCTTTAAAACTATTAGAGATATTGAATTGATTTTTGTTTTGATTTAATCTTCATACTTTTCTCTGCATTATAAGCGATGGGATATTAAAAATATCTAAAATTATTTTTTTTATGCTTTTTTAAGAAAAAACCTAAAAAAAATCAAAAAATATTTAGTTTTTGGTTAATAAAAAAAAATGTATAGGAATATTTAGAAATCTATCGCTTACAATATAGAGCAGGACATGGAGAACAAAACAAAACAAAAATCAACTTAATATCTCTAATAGTTTAGGAGAAAAGTGTACCTAACCATGAAAAAACACTTTTTTCGGGAAATCGCAACTAAAGATTAATATAGGCCTAACTAGAGTGAGTAATGTAAGTAATCCTACCTTAGTGCATGCCTGCTCCATATGTAGGGTTGTCTGGGTCCTCCAACTCTTCCACCCAAAGTCCACTTTAGCTACTTTTCAGCTACAGAGGTTTAAAGTTAAAGCTTGCTAAGTAATTATTATAAACGTCTCACACATACAATTCATACAGATTCAAACTTAAGAACAACCAAGCAAACTTCCTATAACCACTCCTAGATGGCGCTGATGAAGGTACGTTTTTGTTATAACCGTTCCTAGATGGTGCTGATAAACTATCTTTTACTTTACACGGAATATTTGTACCGATAGTAAAGTAACTGAAGTTTTGTTAATTTGTCAGTTTTCTTTCATGAAGCCATAGTCTAACGAGGCGTCTTTCTGATCACAAGATGCCGAGTTCGAATCTATGTTAGGGAGACCAGATATCTAATCATATCTGTGGTTTGAGGGTAGGAGGGCGGAACTAAAGCAAACGGTGGTTGGCTCGCTTCCAATCTGACGGGATATGACTAGATATCTGGTCTCCGGCTGGGGCTGTTTTGCATAATTTTACTAAAGTAATTATGTATGTATATATACATTTACTAAAAAAAACCAGGAAAACGACATTTTATGTCACGTAAAACAGATTATAGCTGCAGCAAAGAATGGAATAAAATAATAATAATATTTCTTCCAGAAATAAGTTTATTATTGCCGATTTTTGTCACCTGACTCAACTTAAATACCTGTTTTATCTGAAAACCATGTTTTTTCAACTTTAGGTACATTATCAAAAATTTTACTAAAAAAATTAAATAGGTACATTAATTTTTCAAAATTAAATAAAAATAGTTCCCGACATCGGATTTTAATAATTTTTCCATGAAACTTTTCAGAAAATATCCTAGATTAATAAAATATGAAAAAAACAAAAATTGAAAATTTTTCACATTTTTCCGTGCTGAACCCCCTTACTTTGTTCTCTAAGATCAGACGCAGTAGTACAGAAAAAGTTGCTAAAAACATATATATGTAACATTTTTAATGACACCCCAAAACATCTTCTGGGGACTCGGTGCCCGTTGAACACTTCCAAACAATCGATCTAACAGTAAACACAACTTGTCAAACTTGTTTGTCTTACACAAAAAACAGTCAATTGAAAACACTTGTGGTGTATTTGAAACAAAGATCCTAATTGTGCTTTCAAAAGACGTAAGTTGTTGAACCTCGATTAACTGAGGTAATTGGGACAGGGCAGACCTCTTGTAACCAAAAAAACTTGGATACTACGGTAGGTCGTGAGAAAACCATTGAGGTGCGAGTTCCCGCATCATTTATGTTGTTATAGGCTCATTTAGAGCCATAGTTACTTCAAAATCTATTTTATTTGGCTTTAAGTAATACAGTTTTAAATAAACAAAGAAAGTTTGATAATGTACTCAAATGAAATACATTGGATACTGCAAGCTGCTGTGGTAAAAACCACAAAAATAATGCCTATGAAGTTTTTTCATGCTCGTTTTTTTTTCTATTGATTGTCTAGCCTGTTCTTTATTTGAATACCGCTGAGATATCCATTTTTCAATATCCGATCTATTTCATATCCAGTCCTCAACAGTCACTTCCCCAACACCTAATTCAGTTACCACTTTTCTTATTTGAATCACCTCCATTTAATCGTTTACTTGCTTCTCATTTTTTATTTAAAGTTAAAACAACAAGCTTTCGCTTTCCATTCATAATGACACTCTCGTTCATAAAGTAACACCAACACCGACTAAAAAGAACAAAATACAAGCAGGGGGAAGAAATAACTCATGGGAAAAGATGGTGGATCCTAAATACCATACTGCGAGGAGGGGAGTGGAAAACAGGCTCAAGACCGCTTCGTCATTCACCATACTACCCATCCGCTAAAGGTCACAATACTATTGCGTTCGGTAATAAGCGGAAATGTTTTTAGGATGTACAAGGCAAACGACGGTTTTGTTTTCTTTCTGTTCAATATCATTAGTCTGTTTAACCCTGGAACTGGCAGAAGGCCATGCATGGCCTTCTCTCAGGCGCAGAACGCAACAACTTGACACATTTGCAAAAATTTGCATATATTTGCATAATCGCTAATTTAACCCACTTAAAATTATCCAACCGTAATAAAACTGGCACCATTGGAAAGGAAATGAATTAAACTTTAATTTTTGTATTTACAACTTTTTCGTAAAACGTATATTTACATACGTAATCATCGTTTTAAAATATGCCATCGGCCTACAGCTCTTTGCGTGCGCGAATCTACATACAATTGTACTCTTATTTCCCACTTCTAAGGCGTTAAAGACAGCCTACACTAATATTTATTTGGCAATTATAACGACACCATTGGATTCGTCATGATTTTATCTTTCTGTTGGTGTCTTCCAATCAGATGTAACTGTAAAATAATAATTTTATTGAAGAGGTACTGTAAACCCTTGCGATTGGACAGTCTCTCAACCAATAAACAGGCCATTTGTCAATGATTATTGTGAAGGCAACGCCTTGTGTTTTGACAGATTGCTTTACACCATTTTGTAGATAACAGTTTGATCTTTCCAACGGTGGGAAGAAAACTGGAAATAACCGGTTTTTTGTTTGTCTAGACAGCAGTGGAAAGTACGTTCTGGTGAGAAACTCTAGCGCTTGGGTTCCCACGCTATTCAAATGTCCCGTCCTACATGCAGCGTGTGGACTGGGGACTTTTTATTCGATTGATGTCATTTTGTTATTCAAATAAAGATAACTCAAACACTTTTGTGAACTAAGGAAAGACAAGTATACCGTTCTTTTCTTTGATTTATCCTCTACACTTTGTTATAATAATATTTCATTTTTGGTCAAAGCATATATTAGTAAATGACGTTACAATCTAGGCCTAGGTTTGTTACCAGTCGTGTACTTGAAACATAAAAACTGTTTTTTTCAAAATAAAAAATTTGAAGTTGATAAATGTTTTTATACAGTTCTATTTAGAACTAAATTACGAAACTTTTTTACGCTTACGAAAAAAATACAAAAAATGTTTACTAATTGTTATGTAGGCCTAAAGTTGAACTTTTTCCTTTCGTTAGTGAACATTTTTTGTTTCTTGAGCTAATAACTTTTACAATTTCAAAATAAACTAATTTTTAGTGGCATATTTGAATTCTTTGAAGGTTCTTCTACAAAAAAGCTTTTGTACACTTTTGGATTGGGGTTCATTTACTATTTTTGGCGAATTTTTAAAAATATGCTTGCAAAACGCTAAAAACGGGCTGGCCAATTTTAGCTTTAACCATGCCTGTTCTAGGGTTAACAAATTTTACATTTGTATTTAGACAAGTGAACATGGATACTAATAAGATGTTAAAACAATAATTATACATATAATAAATTACAAAATATAACAACAAACACAATAAATCATTTAAAAATGAAGACAACATACAGTTTATAATATATGTATATATACAGTAAAGTCCGGTTTATCCGGCCTCGTTTTATCCGACCTCTCGGATTATCCGGCCCAGCATCCAAAGAATGTAATGAAATAAATGAAGCACTATCTAAGCGATCCGAAAACATCTTACAACACGTAAGAACACCTGTAATGTAGTGACGACAACATTAAAAATTTTAATTTGCTCCATTATTTTTATACAACTTTTAATGCAAAATTTATTTGAGGTTTTTATACAATATTGTACGTACAGTACTCTAGTAAAAATACATTACACTTGTAACAATGGTTGTATCTACTATAATAAACCCCAAGATTTGGTCCATCTATTTGTTGTTTTATTGAATGATTCCAATTTAAATTACAGTAATACTGTAAAGTTTTCTCATGTACGTTTATTTTCTTTTTTTAACCCTATACCGAATTATCCGGCTTTTATGGTATCCGGCCTGGAACTCCGCCATATTAGGCCGGATAAAGCGGACTCTACTGTAAAAGAAAAATTATGCAATTTTAAAATTCTCATGTGGCCTTAAAGTCAAGAAACTTCACAGTCAAATAAACTTTAATATATAATTATTACAACTTTAATATCATATCAATCTTTATTGATCCCTTTTTAATTAATGACACACTTTTATAAGGCACGTCATATAGTAGTAATATTAATAATTTAACAAAATAAATTTTTTTTCCCTTTTTAAATCTTTATACTTCTTAAAATCAATTTTGAATACTAAAATTACAAAATTTAAATAAAACTCATATTCATAAAACTATGATAACAAAAAATACACACGCATAAAATTTAATTTCCACAAACTTCTTCTTTTCTATCCATTGTTAAGACCTTAGCCAGTACAATTAATTTAAATATTGTGCCATATACGGGTACTCATTTGTATAATAATAGGCTATAATGTGGCATTAAGAAACTCCCCCACGGTGTAAAAAGCATTGAACTTCAGCAACCGCTTTAATTTGTTTTTAAAAACATTGACTTCTATAATTTCTTTAAACTCTTTAGGGGGTTTGTTCATGAAACGGACTCCAGTCTCAGACGGCAGCTTGTCGAAAGCTTTTAATCTATGCTTTTTGCCACGGAAGTCATTTTCTTGACGGGTATTGTATGTATGCACATCAGTGTTTCAAGTCACAGAACTCTTATACTTGTAATGTAAAATTATTTAAAAAGTGTACACACAGAGAAAGGTGAAAATACTAGCTTTTTAAATACTTCCCTGCAAGAATGGCCCAAACGAGCGATAATTCTTACTGCTTGCTTTTGTAAACTGAAAACCCTTCGGATCATTTGCTTTGATGAATTACCCCACAGAGCAATTCCATAATTTTGGTGAGAAGAGAGTAGACCAAAGTACATGCCGATTTTAGAATAGGTTCTGAACAAAACTTTGCCAGTGACCTAAGTAGAAAAACTACTGAATTCAGTGTTTTGCGCAGCTCATTAATGTGTTCTGCCCAACACTATATTAAGGCCTTCTTCTAAGCCCGGTTTTAAACCAACAAGCATGCACTTGGTCTTTAATGTGTTTCCTTTAAGATTATGTTCATAAAAACACTGGCAAGTAGGGTTTACTGGGATACATGCATTTATTTCAGTGTCACAGAGTCTGTGCCTTTCAGACTTAAAGTGGTATCATCAGCACACTGACTTAGACCACCACTCCTAACACTGAAGTGTAAATCATTCATGTATATAATAAACAATACTGGACCTAAAATGGATCCCTTTGGAACTCCATAATTTAGGTCAACTGGGATCGGATAAAGCATTTCCGACCTGAACCACTTGTTTCCTGTTAGTCATGTATGACTTTAGCCAATCAAGTGGTAGGCCTGTGATTACATGTACTTCTAATCTATTAAAAAGTCAATGAAAGTCTACACAGTCAAAAGCCTTGGACAGGTCCAGAAATACACTTAGTGCAGGTTCCTGGCCATCTATTGCTGTTTAAATAAACTCAATTAAATGGATAATAGCATCAATAAAATTGTTGTCTTCCCTTTCAAGAATCCAAACTGGCTTTTAACAATAATGTTAATTTTGTTCAAGAAATTTTGAAAACGACTCAGAAAGAGTTTTTTTGAAAATTTTACTGATTGCAGTTAGCAAGCGTATATAGGACAATGATGTGTCATCATTTCCTTGCCTCCATTTTTATAAATAGGGATGACTTTAGCTATTTTAAAGTAGTCTGGAAAGATACTTTCCGTGAAGGAATTGTTCACCAGAATTGTGAAAGGCTTAATCAGCTCTCGAGAGCACTTTTTTAAAAGCCAAGTAGACACTCCATCCAATCCAGAAGACTGGGAGTTCTTTAGGCCTATGGGAGTTCTTCTTTGCTGCCCATCTCAGCTTCACATACAGGAAACAATGCCACCGAGGAAGGAGAATATAAAACAGTATTTATAGTTTTAGTACGCTTTTAGGGTGTCCAGAAGCCTTGAAAATTGGGAAAATCGGGAATTAAGCTTGAATTTTTTTTTCGGGAAAATATCGGAAATTAAGTTTGAATTTTTTGGCCATACGGGAATTTTACCGAAAATAAATAAAAAAATTCCTGTCGCTATCTACAGATGTTCGAAACACAAACGTTGCAGTTTCGTTTCGTTCTGGTGCGGTAATATGTACAGTATTATGATCGTGAATGGGACTATAACAACAGACAGAGACAGTTCCTCTCCCAGATATTCCAGTAGTGCGGTCGAGTCCATCAATTGTTTCCTCAAGCGCTTTTCAAAAATTTAACTCCAAATACGTGTGTGCTACATAAAAATCATATTATCTTTTTTTTAAAAAGAATAATGTGTTTGGTTTGTTTTTGTAGTTGTAATCCAGTAACTAGGATTGATGATCGATTAATTCTTCGATCGGCAAAATCTCCGCCTAACCTATTATCTCCGTCCAAGCCATTCATAAAATCGATTTCTTTCGAGGACATTCACTCTGGTACTTAAATGACGTTTTAATGGCATTGTTTAATAAAATTTGCGCTAATTATGATCGGTCGTTAATTTCTTTTACTGGCATTCGCTATTGTATGTTCTATTTAACACCGGTTTTCCGTTAAACGGTCACACATTGTATTCGGGCGTCAATTTATTTAGCGCACATTCATTGCGGTAATTAAATTAAGTTTTAATGGCATTATTTAATAAAATTTGCGCTAATTGGATTTGGGCGTTAATTTCTTTCACTAGCATTCGCTATTGTATGTTCGATAATATTTTACTGTGTCTATTTACTTTTTGTACTGGTGCTAGCAAACAAATCTCTTACGTAGGTGAACAGTAAATAACTTAGGGACAGAACATAAACTTTAATATCGGAGAATATGACTGAAACATTTTTTCAGAAAAGAAAGTATGTAGGCCTATTATAGTAATTAAATTGTCTCAAAAATACAATTTTAAAACAAAAACATTTTTGAAATCGATAGTCAAATAAAAATTTTACTCAATATTGTGAACTCAATATTTTCCAAAAATTATATTATTTCTTAGTTGAAAACTGGGCATTTTAAGATATTTTTAAAGGGCAAATAATTACATACGACCTAAATATTGTTTATTGAAATTGTGGTGGATTTCGTTTAATTGTAGTTGATGTTGAGTGTTGGTCTCTTCGGCTTATGATCTGGGCATCTTAATATCTTCCCTCTATAACAGTAGCTCGAACTCTTGTACAGTGTTAACGTTCTGTATCCGTCTAGTGTCCTGTATAATCTCTTCGAAATGTTCAACTAAACAATTTATAATTTCATCCTCTGCCATTAGTGGTTGTATAGACTGTAGGATAATGACACGTTCTATAAAGTATGCAGCCCTACTTAAACTCCCATTTTTTTATCTATATTTCTCAACCTCGAAACTCTGTCTAATCCCTCACGACTCCAATACTTCCGTTCGAACGCTTCTTGGAAGTCGTCCCATGTACGTATGCTTCCTTTAATTAACATGAACCATCTGGAAACATGTGATTCCAGACATGTTCTATGGTGTCGAATAAACTCGTGTTATTGGAAATTAGGTTTGACCCGAGCCCTGCGTTCGTAATATTTCCGAATTCGCCTAAGATATTCTGTAGGGTTATACTCACGGCCGTGAAATTAGGGTAATGTCGCATCTATAATTCCTCCATTTGCCCCATTACAAGAAACTTGTATTATTTGAGGACTTTGGTTTCCATTAGTTGTTAGGTTCTCTTCTAGGCTATTCAGTTTCTTTTCATGTTCGTCGATTCGCGTATTTAATTCCCCAATTTTGTTATTCGTTTGCCCTGCTTTCCTTTCTATGATGTTTTCAACGTCGGACCGTATTTTTTCACATTCTGTTACGACCATAGTTTGGCTTTCTGTCCGTAGGGCTTCATTTTGAATGGCAATCTAGATGTACACCTTTTCCGTTTGCCTTTCTAATTTTTCATAAATTTCTTCTTGGAATTTCGTAGTTTTGTTACTCAATTCTCCTGTATTATTTAAAAAAACAAAAACTGTATTTGTTGATTTTAAAAAGTTATTTGTTTGTCTAAACAATGCTTTGTGTCTAAACAATTAATTATCATTAAAAAATCATTGTTGCTTTGTTGCTTTTCATTGGATCTAAACGTTTCCATACAAAAATATCTTTCGTTTAGTTAGGGTGTTTTTAAAACTTTATACCCTTGTAACTTTTAAACGGTCAGTTGTATAAAAAAAACACCAAGAACAAAAAGCCTTAAAATGAACGTCTTGTAAAATCCAAAATCATCATAAAATATAGGGTGTATCATAAGAAATTCGAAAGTTCACTGAAATAGACTGCCATATTGGAAAATGGCGACTGTTAACAAATATTTTTTAAGTAACATTTTTTAATTTCTCAAAAAACAAGGATAGGTTCACCATTTAAAGTTTGCTGTCAGATGTATAGTTTACAAGATACCAATGGTGGCCCCTTTAAAAAAGACACCTGTATAATGCATCATATTGTATTGCATACATACATCACCCTATCTTATATAATGCACCAGTAAACCAAATGAAAAATCACAGCAGATTAATTAGATACACATCAGAAATACATAATTTAAAAAAAAAACGTTAAAAACAACATACTTAATCTAGTCCTACCAATGCTGACAGGGATTTTGTACTTATATACATTATTATATATCTAAATAAAGATAAAAAAATTAACTTTCAATTGATTTCTAACTTCATATTGATAGATCAAATGATTTACAAGTCAAATAAAAGGTTGTATTCATATTAATTTTATAACTTCAAAGCAAACCTTGTAACATATTAAAGCCTATATTAGTTCTTTAATTCATATTTAAAAAAAATCAACTTTGCATCACTTATAATGATTAAAGTTGTAAACATAACCCCAAAGTATAATCTATGCTAGGTTTTGTTTTAGCAGATGATGGGTGAAATCAGCTGTTATAGTATACAAGAAATTATAATGATTTAAGGTGTAACACAAATCACCCTATGTTATATAATGCATTATATTGTGTTACATACCTACATCACCCTATGTTATATAATACA
>JAGFPH010005015.1:15098-34418 GCA_018207615.1 Philaenus spumarius | reverse complement strand
AAACTTCCTTCACGCGTACAATTTGAGCAAGGATATATTAAATCCTCCGTGAAGTCATAACTTCCCTTTAACATGAAATTTATGTAGTTAGTTTTTTCCACACTCAGGACCATACGATTTTTTAAAAACCACCATCTAATGGCTCTTAGGTCATCATTCATGGCAAATTAATTAATATGTAAACATCAAACTTTGTAATACCTTTCTGTAGTATTTTATTATAAAAGGAGAGAAATGAAACTTATATATCATTTGAAAGATACCGTGCCTCAGATGTGCAGAAACAAACAAATTATGTGTATATATTGCCGTAAGGACAATTAAATTCAAATAAAATGTGAATAACCAAAAATTGTGTTACTTAGCTGGGTATTCAAATCAGCTGTTTTATTTGTTATTTTATGCAGTTGGTTGCCATGGCAATTATGTGTATATATTATGTTAAAACAAATAAAATAAACTATTCCTATTCCAGCGATAATAATATCAAGAGACGATAGTAACTCAATATTGTAAGTTGAGACTCTCTTCACCGCTTCTTGTGGATGGGCGACCAACTAAAAATTAAAACTATAACATGGAACAAGTTTCCCTATGTTAGTTATCTTGCCCTGTGGACCTGTTGGTATATTTGTTAAAATTTTGTTCTTATGTACATCTTTTTATGTCGAATTTAAAATACTATCTTTTAATTGCTTTTCATTTCATATTGATACATCGAACAGTTTAAAAGATATTATATAAAATAGTCGTATGTTCCAAAATGTATACATCATTTTATAAAATTGTTGTCCATATGTAAAAGTTGTACATTGATTTAAATTTTTCTGGCAAATTAAAGATACAAATATTTTATTTTAAATGATTTTCATTCATATTGATAAATCAAACGGTTCATAAGATAATACTATTATAAAGTTGTTGGCCTATTTATTAAAATATTGTATTTATGTACATTTTTGAATATCAAATTAAATATATTATTATATTATATTTTAATTGCTTTTAATGTCATATTGATAAATCAAATGGTTTAAAAGATATTACTATTATAAAATACAGTAGTCATATGTTCCAAAATTTAGATATCTATACATAATTAATTTGCTAGGGGTTTTTTTGTGAGTAGAACTCCTCCTAGAGTTTTTAACCGATTTTGATGTTTTTGGTGTCATTTTACAGAGCTCACTCTGAAGTTGTGCTTCCCTTAAAATGAGCTCAATGTATGTTAAGGGCTTCGCCCCAGTGGCCCTCAAAGTTGCCATGTTAATCTTATGGAAGGTCAATCTTAAGGAAGAAGAAGAAAGATTTCTTTTGATTTTATCAGGGGCACAGAAAACAGCTGTTCGTATGAAAAGCTTAAAACAGCTGATTTTGATCAACAGCTGATTTTGATCAACAACTGATTTGGATAAAAAACTGAATATAATTTTAGGTTAGGTAAATCAAGCAATAGCGAAGCATTGCCCGGTCCACTAGTAATTTTATAAAATTGTTAAAATTTAGATTTGAAAAATTTTACAACAAATTTTACGTAGATTGGGGATAGGACGTGGCTGAAAATGTGCACTGCCATTGATAGGAAGTTGAATACTACTAAGTATCGCTATAGGGGAAAGTGACGTGCATCTGACAGGAACCTTCGTCCATCTCGATAGCTATCGAGAGTAACACAACACGGGAGTCGGATATTTATCTGCTTCATGTGTGTATCGCATTGTTTTTCCTACATACGTCTTATAAGACTAAAAGTGAAGCACCGTCCCACGTCCTTTTGCGGAAAGTGTGCACTGTTCATAAAATTGTGTTGCTAAGTTGCTCATCCGAATCAGCTGTTCTATCTATCATTTTATGCAGTTGGTTGCTATGGCAATAAATATAAAAATGTATTGTACGTCTCGGCTTTATATTTTTCATTCAAATTTGATTTTTCAGTGCAAACACATAAACCAATTAAATGAACACATTCAAGGCTGTATGAGCTTATATACCTTTGACTTTAGCGTTGATTCCATTTCTTTCAAATTAAATTATCACTTATTATTATTTATTTGTTAAATTATTCTACAGTTTTATAGTTTACTTCTAAAAAATTCCATCAAGCTTCCTCTTTGCCCTTTTTGTCTCTTTTTCTAATAGCGTCAAGGAAATGATTCTTAAACATATCAATCAAAGTGTACTGTGAAATATAACTGCAAATAAATCGACCACGCAGCTGGACCGCTGTCGTGAATTGAGCAAATTTCCAAAATTAAGTTTATAGGCCTATGTTTTAGGGTTTCAACCAACAATTTGGAAAATAGGTCTACTCACGAAGGTGTTGAACAGCTGTCTGTGTGTACGCAATATATTCGTAGAATTTGTTTCCTCCTAGTGGCCTCGCGAGTTTGCATCACTTGGCTTTGAACTGGGTACTTTTATGGTATTTTACGTTTTTGTCGATTTTGGGGGAACCAAGCGAGCTATAAGGTCGCGTAAAAAAACAAAATGCGCAGAATAACATCCTACATTTATATTGTTAGAAAAAACTCTAAAAAAATTTCATTATCGTAGTAAAAATCTCAAAAAATAGTTACTTCCGGTCAAAAAACGTACTTCCGGTTGTTGGATTTTTTTGGCTAACGAACTCGTCCGAGCCACATAGA
This sequence comes from Philaenus spumarius, assembly GCA_018207615.1. NCBI lineage: Eukaryota > Metazoa > Arthropoda > Insecta > Hemiptera > Aphrophoridae > Philaenus > Philaenus spumarius. Next base: position 31,773 of record JAGFPH010005015.1, on the reverse strand, counting down.
CAACCAACACGTGTACCAAATTTGGACCAAATCGGACTTAAAATGCGGCCGCTAGAGTGCGAACACATATATATATGAATTTTTTTGACACCCGAAAACGTGTTCTGGGGACCATGATCGGTGCTCATTTGCTACTCCCGACCTTGGGTCTCACCATAAGGGCCACTGCAATAGCTCATTTTTCCTATGGAAATTCGCTAAAAAGTATGTTTCCACTTTGTAAACATATACCGGTATAAGTTGGTAACATCAATTAAGTTGGTTTGTATAACAGAAATGCAAGCATAAAAAAAAATAGCCTGAAGTTTTAACTTACAGCCTTTAGTCACAGTATGTTTAACAGCATTTATCAATTAATAGTACAAAATATTGTCGTTTGCAAACATATCAGCTGAGTAAGCAAGTAAATTTACCTAACTTCAGCACAAGAAAACATATAAATTGATAGCAAACATAAAACACAAATTTTAACCGCAGTGAAGCATTTCTTTGTTATGCCTAAGAAAATTCACCGAGATTTATTATTCTAGGCCTATTGTCTTTCTTTAGGAGTGTTCTGATCAAATGGTTCCAATTTAAGTAAATGCATCCGGATCCCTTTTCTAAAAGTGACTTAATTTAAAAATGTCTATGTATATATTATTTTATTACTATTATTTATTTCTTAATGAAATAGAATGTAAAATATCTGACAGTAAGAATTTTCTGAAATTGTAGTAAGGATTATTGTAGCTGAAATTTATAAATAAATATTTGTTTGGCATATAATATACTGTTTATGCTCATAAAAATTTTAGACTACTGATTGAAATTAAATTATAAAAATTTTGTTAATATTTGAAATACTAAAAAAAAAACAATTTTCTTATATTAAAGATAGAAAACATTTTCAAAGATTAGTTGGTACTAATGCAGTTTATTTCTAGTATTTTGTATGCTTCCATGCATGCATAGTAAGTGGGAAGTAAGTTTAATGTACTGTATCGTTTCTCTGATATTTGCATCATTAACTTGCGTTGACAATAGGCCTATAGTTAAATTTTACGTAAAACTGTGATAAGCCTAAAGGTTTTTCTTTCTTTGGTTTTAGATTGCCTAGATCAGTTAAGATGTAGGAAGTATTTTAATTTACCTAAATCTTTTTATTGTTATCAGTTAGTCTTATTCCGCTTGGAGTTATTAGATAGGGTGTATATACTATACACAGTAAAAACTCATATAATATGTCCCTTTTTTAAATAATACTATTCTAACTGTATAATTAATCTGATATACAGGGTGATTTTTTTAAATGGGCCACCATTGGCATCTCAGAAACTATAAAAGTTACAACAATCTTTAAATGGGGGACCTTCCCTACTTTTTCCCTTTCATTAAAACTACAATATTAACATTTTCAAAAACTCCGCCATTTTTCCAATATGGCGGCCAACTTAATTTTTTCAAATAGAAACCCCTATTTTTATGTTGAATTTCGATTGAGGACACAAATTTAAGACATTTTTATTCTTTTGTATTTGTCCCTAAGCCCAACCGTTTATGAGCTACAGCCTCTCAAACATTTTCTATTTTATGTGATTTTTTTAATTGGGCCACCATTGGGATCTCGGAAAGTATTAATTTTACAGCAAACTTTAAATGGGGAACCTTTCCTTGTTGTATGAGAAATTAAAAAATATGTAGTTAAAATATTTCTAAATGACCGCCATTTTCCAATATGGTGGTCAACTTTGAAATTTCTTATAGAAATTCTTATAAAAATTTACTTAAATTACTGTAAAAAAAAATCACCTCTCCTACCCCACCCTACAAGTCACAGTGAATTTGTTTAATAAATTTAAATATGTTTGTGAGAATGTATGTGCCAGTTCCTGGTACCGTTTATTTAACAGTAATTTAAGTAGGTTTTTTTGTATAAAATAAAGTATTTGTGAAATGACACAGCTTTTTAACATTCCACTGTACAAAATATTGCACTTTGAGTTAAATTTTATTGTTTACAAATGGTAAAACATGCCTCTTTAATAATTGTTGAAATAAGAGTTTCTGAAACTTTCAGCGCTCCTAGCGGTTAAACGGTTAAGTTTATAAAAAAACAAAAAAAACACCAAGAATAAAAAACTCTTACAATTGCATGTAAAACCCAAATCCGTCATAAAAAGTATGGGTTTCCATAAGAAATTTCAAAGTTGACCACCATATTAGAAAATGGCGGCCATTTAGAAATATTTTAACTACATATTTTTTAATTTCACATAAAACAAGGAAAGGTTCCCCATTTAAAGTTTGCTGTAAAATTTATACTTTCTGAGATCCCTATGGTGGCCCAATTAAAAAAATCACATAAAATAGAAAATGTTTGAGAGGCTGTAGCTCATAAACGGTTGGGTTTAGGAACAAATACAAAAGAATAAAAATGCCTTAAATTTGTGTCCTCAATCGAAATTCAACATAAAAAATTGGGGTTTCCATTTGAAAAAATGAAATTGGCCGCCATATTGGAAAAATGGTGGAGTTTTTGGAAATGTTAATATTGTATTTTTAATGTAAGGGGAAAAGTAGGAAAGGTCCCCCATTTAAAGATTGTTGTAACTTTTATAGTTTCTGAGATGCCAATGGTGGCCCATTTAAAAAAATCACCCTGTATATAAAGCTGATTAATTTGGTAACACTGATTCACTGACATTAATTATTAGGCATTTCCCGTAATCGGAACCCCGTCAACCTTTTACTTGAATTAAAGCTCTGGACGAGAAACTCTTGGAAAAATTGCCAGAATTTAACATTTTTTAATTTTGGAAGCACCTTTTGGGCGGGAACTATTTTTTCGATTTTTTGAATTTCTTCATTTTCCCACTTTGAGCGCATTTAGCAAGAAGCGGTAAGAGGTAGCAACAAATGTTAAATACAAAAGTTGTAGAAAATTTAATTTCAAAGAGGAGATTTTCCGTCAGATTCAAGATCCAATCATCCATTTAGCCACTATTCATCCGAGAAGGGAGGCACCGCCCAACGTCCTTAAAGCTAGACGATTTCACTGATTCACTGACATTAATTATTAGGCACTTCCTGTAATCTTAAACCCATCAACCTTATACTTGAATTAAAGCTCTCAACGAGAAACTTTTAGGAAAATTGCTAGAATTTAACACTTTTTAATTTTAAAAGCACCTTTTGGGCGGGAGCGATTTTTTCGATTTTTTAAAATTTCTTCATTTTCTCACTTTGAACGCATTTAGCAAGAAAACGGTAAGAGATAGAACAAAATGTTAAATACAAAAGTTGTAGAAAATTTTATTTCAAACTACGATTTTCAATCAAATATAAGATCCAATCATCCGTTCAGCCGCTATTCACCCGAGAAGGAGCTCCGGCACACAATCCTTCATATTTCCCATGTTAATCTTATGGAGATAATGTTTAATGAGTTTGAGTCAGCTGCCAAATAAAACAGCTGATTTATGCTCGGTCACCTATGTACAAACAAGCCAAAAATTAACGAGATTCTTTAGCGAATTTTCCAACTGCGAGCGAAGCGAAGCAGCCATCTGAGGCCGAAGGCCGAGGCGTGGTTGGGACGAGAAGCGTCCAGGGGCAGAGCCCCTAGTCTGATATATCTTCATAATAATAAAAGCACATTTAAAAACAACTTGTACATGTTTTACAATTCAAACAACTAAGCTAATAGACAACTAGATAAAATATAATCTTAGTTGATAATTTTAAGGGTACATTTATACTCATCTCAATAATGATTAAAATAATCTTAATTTTTTAAATCCAAAAACAAAGGGTATTTAGGAAGGATATAAACCAGGTTTTTAAGGAAGGATATTATAAGGCCTTTATAAACCAAGTACTAACCTATTTTGGATAATATTTTATTCCAACCTTTTACAAAATGTTTTTTGTTGCAGTAAATTTCTATGAATTATCATTGGTTACAACTAATAAGTTCTCTCAATTAGATGTTAACAAAATATTGAACTGATACAGGGTGTCCTTTTTAAATGGGCCACCATTGGTATCTTGTAAACTATAAATAAGTTCTTTTATAATATACTAGCTTGCCCGATCCGGTTTTGCATGGAGAGACAAATCAAAGCTAAATATGGGGATTTTTAGTAACTTTGACGCCCCCAAACCCACCTAAAATTTTTAATTTTTTGATAACCTTTCTTAGCAAGTACCTAGGACCCTAGAGGAAGCTACATGCCAAATATCATTCCAATCCGTTTGGTGGTTTTTGAGATTTCGTGATGAGTGAGTCAGTTGAGTGGTATTTGGATTATATATGTAGATAATTAAGTCAAAAAACTACAAATTTGTCACACATGAAAATTGAAGTTGATAGATAACATATGTTCAATATCAGCTGTTCATTATCATTGTTGCAAATTGTTGTTTGTCGAAAGCCCTCTGCTTATTAGGCTACAAGTTCTCATTTTAAATTAAAGCTTTTAAATGTTTTTATATTTTAAATTGGAGGACAACTTTTGATATTTTATAGAACACCCTATGTTTTATAATTTGGATTTTACTGGATTCTGAATCAGCTGATATTTGTTTTTGTTTAACAACAATTTGCAATAATGAGAATGAACAGCTGATATTAAACATTAGTTATCAACTTCATTTTTCAAGTGAGACAAATCTGTAGTTTTGTCACTTAATTCCTCTGCATTATGGTTAAAAAAAAAATAACAATTTTTAATTTTAAAAAGTGATTTGTTTGTCTAAACAATGCTTTATTGGTGATGAGAGCGTTTTCATGGGTTCAAAACCTTTCCATAAAAAAGAACCATCCACTCAGTTAGGGTGTTTTAAAAACTTTATACCCCTCTAACTTTTAAATGGTTAGTCGTGTCAAAACAACACCAAGAACAAAAATATCTTAGAATAACTTGTAAAATCCAAAATCAACATAAAATATAGTACGTTCCATAAGAAATTCTAAAGTTGACAACCATATTGGAAAATGACGGCAATTTACAAATATTTTATCTACATATTTTTTAATTTCTCAAAAAACAAAGAAAGGTTCCCCATTTAAGGTTTGCGGTCAGATTTATAGTATACAAGATACCGATGGTAGCCCATTTAAAAAAAGATCCTGTATATTTCAATTATACAGGGTGATCAACTCTAGGAGGCCACCATTGGGATCTCAGAAAGTATTAATTTTACAGCAAACTTTAAATGGGGAATTTTTCCTTGTTTTTTGAGAAATTAAAAAATATGTAATTAAAATATTTGTTTTCTAATTATCTAATTTTGTTCAAAATAAATATTTTCTTAATCTAATTATTTTCTTACAGAAACATGTTTTAAATATATTTTTGTTCATGTTTGGTTTTTTGGTTGTCAACCACCCGTCCAAATGTTTGTCTTGATGGTTTGGTTAACTGCAATCAAATGAGTCAACTCTTTTGATTTGGGTTACAAAATGTCAATTTAGGTCCATTCATTGCACTGCCAACATTGCTACATTGTTAAAATTCTTTTATAATCAGAAACTTAAGTTTTTTTAATGGTATTTAGGCCTTAACTAAGTGTTAAAACGCGTAAAATGTTTAGTTTTGAGAAACCTTTGATTTAGTATGTGAATAATCTACTTGCATTGCCCTTATAAAATTTGTTAGTTATAGACTTTTCATTTGTTTTTAACTTTGAACATTTTTGAAAAGTTCCAGAGTTACTATTAGAAATGGTATTGGCCTATCAAATAGGTCTACCAATTTTTAAACAGTTGTGTTTTCTGATAATAAAGCCATTAATCGTTGTTAAATACAAATACATAAACCAAAATTTGTATTTTAAAACAAGTTTAAAATTGTGCATAAAATTACAAATAAAAAGACATTTATTTTTGCTATATGTTATAAAATACTTAAAATTACAAACGCAGATAGTTTTCAAAATACGAAAAATATTACTTCAATAAATTAGAAACTGTTAGTGGACTTTGTACTTTGGCTGTTTGCAAGGGCCATACGAAGTGTCATTTTGGATTAATAGTGTTAGCAATTTGTAAGTGGGATTAACAAAGGAAGGGTTTTACCTGCCCAACTCCTTTGCCATAAATTAAAACAACCCTTCTTACAGTAAATAACTTTCTTCTGCCTGCATATTTTTGAATATAACTTCAAATGTATTGTTATGTTCAGGTAAACTCCAACCAAATACTTGACCCTTATAGAACCCTTCTTTCTCTTATCTTTAACCGCCTCATGAATGTCATGTTTATACATTTACATTACTTGTACAACCTATATTTAACAAAATAAAGTGTGATGTATTTATTATAAAGAACTAGTAGCATGTTGAAGGATAACCTGCATTTTGATTCTGTGTTGTTTTAATTTCTTTGTGGTTCTTTTTAATCTTCAAACGGTTTATTATTTAACAACTTAAAAACTCTGTAGTGGTTAGTTTCATTACTAGAATCGAAAAACAAATTAAAAATTCAGCAGTTATTTAAATTTGCCTGCCATTGTATATCCAGAGATGCGGTAGGCAAGTTAATCATATGATTCTATCTATGCCGCCAAGCTACCGCAATACTATGATATACTTGAGAGAACTTTATTGGACTTTTTTAATCGTAAAATTTTTGCAAATATGATAATTTAGAGCAAACTTTATCTATTTATAATCTTCTACGGACAAATAAATAATAATTGTTCAACATATAAATCCTAAATCAACATTTTGTTTAAGTTATAATAAATAAAGACATTTGATTATTAAATATGTGTGAAAAATTGCTTTTAGCTCTAGCCAGTCTTTAGGTGACATTTCAAGCTCTGTGGACTTGACTGCATGTAGTGAATTTGAAATCACCAATGTTGATTTGCCTGTAAAATTTTTACAAATTAAGTCATCTTTTTTACTATGTTTTTATTACCTCGCTTTCTTGTATGTCTGTTTGGTACAAATTTCTTATTGTGACGACTGCAGTTTCGGTTTATACCATCATCTGGTCACATAAATATTACGCACGTATAAAACTAAATTAAAACACCATGTCACTCAATGTTGAGGTCATTATAAAAAACACTAAACACAATCGAGTACACGAAACACATAACGCACAAAACAATTATTAAAGGATTCGACATGCTGTCTAGACAGAGGTGACAAGATGACTACTCTTGAGTACGTTGAATAAATATAAACCCATGATTGGCATGACCTAAAAAACATATTTTCGTCCTACTGCTTCTAAAACAACTGTATTTGGTTGAACCACTCGAAATCAATTTCGAAAAAATCATAATGGCTGTAACTCAAAATTTTAAATACTCCCAAATATCATTGTGTGGCATATCGTTTGAAAGCTTATTTAAATCTAAATCCAAAAATAATAATAATTAATAAAAAATAGTACGGAAAAATTGGAAAACACGATTTTGTTGGTTTTTGGCCATTTTTAATCGGTTAAAGATATGGATGTGCGAATTTCAGCGTTGGTTTTCTCTTGAAATTCTACAACGAAATGATTTATCACGTGACCACCTTCCCATAGTATTTTTACATAGAGTAGGTTCCTTAATCACAGCTACAGTACGATTTTTTTAACCGTGCCCTCGGCTCGGCTAGCGCGCGGTGGCCTAGCGGTGTAGCGAGGAGGGATTGTAAAGGCAGTTCCACAAACTTCGAATAAACAAAAATGATTGAACAAATCTTAATCTCTGTTCTTGTTTTTAATGAACTGAACCAGTGTATAATAATCAATGATAATATGGTATGTATACAATATTTTATAACGTTTATAAAATGAGGACGAACTCGGTCAACGGAAACACGGCCTGGCGGCACGGCCCGGCCAGGTGTAGTTTTAATTGAAACGCCCACATTATACCGCTGTACCGAGCAAACCGTAAGTCAAACGGAAAAATGTTTCAAATAAAATATTTAATTTGGACCTTTATCTAAAACTTTCTCGCAAACACTTTATCTCTGACCAACAAATAAAAAACTTTCCAGCGGTGTGAAAATTTCATGTCATTATTAAAGTACATTGTTGTAATATTGATTTTTAAAATATGAAATAGGTTTTGTAATTGATTTTCTTTTACATAATACGAATCGTATGGTTCTTGTCTGCGTATCCGTGAAAGTTTCATAATTTTACATCGCTGCTAAGTGTATTAAATGACAGTGTTATTGAAGCTCGGTTTTAGTGGAGAAAACTAGAGTAGACAGAGCGATTTCTAACGTTATCATTCAGGTTAGTACAATCGTGGCCGAGGGCACGGTTAAAAAAATCGTTCTCTATAGTAAAATTCAACTCAGAGCGAGGCGGAAGTTTAAGCCTCCCGAGGGGAGACTTATTAGCACAATCGACTGGTTTCCGCTCCGCTCCTACCTGAATTTTAGTTTTTTTATAGTAGCGTCATGCAAACATTTTTTATAACAAGAAAATATAAAAATACATCACATAACGTTGTGTATCGCGGACGTCAGTTTATTTTGATACCAAATTTGAAGTAAATCGGTAAATGTTGAGTAATTAAATGGCATAGCTTTTAATGTAACTAAAAACTATTTAATTACTCAACATTTACCGATTTACTTCAAATTTGGTATCAAAATAAACAGACGATCGTGATACACAACGTTATGTGATTTATTTTTATATTTTCTTGTTATAAAAAAAGTTTGCATAACGCTACTATAAAAAATTAAAATTCAGGTCGGGGTAGAGCGGAAACCAGTCGACCTTGAACTTCCGCCTCACTCTGAGGTGAATTTTACTATACCTTCAAATTTTCCTTACATACGAAATATTAAACCGTCTACAGACTTTTCAGCACCCCTGTATATATAAATGAAATTAAAAATTAATTTACTAAAGAAACTCTAACAGACATATAATATTAATTATTCTATCTATATATATATAAATGAATTGCTGTTCGTTAGTCTCGCTAAAACTCGAGAACGGCTGGACCGATTTGGCTAATTTTGGTCTTAAAATATTTGCAGTAGTTCATAGAAGGTTTATACGTAAAGAAAAATTTGAAAAGTTTCCCGAAAAAGTTTCAAATTTGGAAGAAACTCAACAGCCTTTACTGTATGAACTCAAAACCATAGCTTACAAAAACAGCTGTTCGTATAAAAAGCTTAGCAACACGTTATGTTTGTTTACAATCATTACCATAGCAACATTACTTAGCAAATGTATAATCACTTTAATACTCTTCAAAACTAACAGTTTTTTAAGGTTAGATTGAAAAACTATAAACAAACACAAGGAAAAATCAACGAAAAATGCTTACAGAATTATAATTCAACTCAAACATTGGTTATTAAATACCGGTATCTGTATAGGCCTACTTAGAGATATGCTGTTTAAAATGTTGTTTGTATAAAATATATCATAACTATGAATTTTTTAATACTTTTCAAAACATATTTTCGCTATCAATAATAATAATAACAAACAAATTATTTGACATCATGCCTAACCATAAACATACACGAGTTTAAACATATTATATTTAAAACTAAACAAACAATCTGAATTAAACTAAATGCCACTAAAATATCACATTCGTAGCTTTATTTTGATATATAATTGTATATTTAAATACTAAACAATATCTTATACTAATTAGGCCTATACATTTAAAATTACAAACTCTATTAGAACCAGTTTGTTACATCCTAAATTAACGCGGATGTTACAAAGTGATTCAAATATCTTTTCTACGACCACCAGCTAATTTAAACCCTCGCTAAGAAAGGGTTAAAAGAAATTCTAAATTTTAGGGCGGTTTGGGGGGGGGGTCAAAGTTACTAAAAATCCCTATAAGTACGAATTGGAATGAAATTTGGTACGTAGCTTCCTTTTAGGCTGTAGGTGCTCGCAACATTGTCAATGAAATTAAGTGAAAGTCAAAATTAGTAAAAACTATAAATTAAAACGATATATTTAAAGCTTTTTCATGTTAGATAGTAGTTTACAGGAATACAATTTTCAGTGCTTTCTTAAATAGCGTAGCCTTTTTTTCGTGACCACAGTAGGATACGCACGGGTATTCAACGAACACTTAAAAAGAATACAATTTCGTCAAAAAGACTGAAAATACTAACAACCACGGGCAACGCCGTACGGGTCAGCTAGTCAAATATAAAACAAAATATAAAAAAGAATATAATTGATGTATTGACTGAATACAACGGGTAAAAACGAAACGTTCCTGATAATAAGAGCTCTGTGCTGCTGAAAGGAAGGAGAAGGACTGAACTATCACTTTCTAACTACAAAATAATAGCAAACAAATATTGAGTTTCCGACTAACAGCACAAAACCTTCTAGACTTTGTCTAAATAATAACAAAAAGACGTCAGCAAAGACGTACACGCGACTAAGAGTGGATGCCATGCGATCAGGGGCGGATGATGGAGAGGGGTCGTGACTCCCCCCCCCTCCAAACATGTTTTTAAGGCATGAATTACCGTATATGTTTGATTTAACTCTACAAGCGCCAGACAACACTATAGTATCGTCTCAGTGTGTCGGCAGAAAGTTCTATTTTATCGTCTGATTGTATTAAATATTTCATCCACTATAAATCATCAAATTTTAATAAAACAAAAACCATTGGGAAGGAAATTTTAATTTTGGTATTTACAAATTTGTTCTAAAATGTACATTTACATTATTTGTAATCAACGTTTTAAAATTGTGTATGTCTAAACGGATGCCGCGCGAAAAAATACACCTTTTTAAGGCTCATAATCGTTAGACAGACTTGTTTTGAAAAGAATATCATATATAAAGCTAGACGGTAACACTGATTCATTGACATTAATTATTAGGCACTTCCCGTAATCGGACTCCCCTCAACCTTATACTTGAATTAAAGCTCTCGACGAGAAACTTTCGGGAAAATTGCCAGAAGTTAACATTTTTTAATTTTGCAAACACCTTATGGGCGGGAAACATTTTTTAGATTTTTAAAATTTTTGCATTTTTTCACTTTGAGCGCGTTTTGTAAGAAAATGGTAAGAGATAGCAAAAATTGTTAAATACAAAAGTTGTAGAAAATTTAATTTCAGACTAACGATTTTTCATCAGATTTAAGATCCAATCATCCATTTAGCCACTATTCATCCGAGAAGGGAGGCTCCGCCCAAAGTCCTTAAAGCTAGACGATTTCACAGTTTCACTGACATTAATTATTAGGCACTTCCCGTAATCGTACCCCCCTCGACCTCATACTTGAATTAAAGCTCTCGACGAGAAACTTTTGGGAAAATTGCCAGAATTTAAAATTTTTTAATTTTAAAAGCACCTTTTGGGCGGGAACGATTTTTTCGATTTTTTTTATTTCTTAATTTTCCCACTTTGAGCGCATTTAGCAAGAAAGCGGTAAGAGATAGCAAAAAATGTTAAATACAAAAGTTGTAGAAAATTTAATTTCAGACTAACGATTTTCCATCAGATTTAAGATCCAGTCATCCCTTTAGCCACTATTCATCCGAGAAGGGAGGCTCCGCCAAACGTCCTTAAAGCTAGACGATTTCACTGATTCACTGACATTAATTATTAGGCACTTCCCGTAATCGGAACCCCATCAACCTTATACTTGAATTAAAGCTCTCGACGAGAAACTCTTGGGAAAATTGCCAGAATTTAACATTTTTTAATTTTGGAAACACCTTTTGGGTGGAAACGATTTTTCGATCAACTATGTACAAACGATCCAAAGATTAACTAAATTCTGTAGCGAATTTTCCAACTGCGAGCGAAGCGAAGCAGCCATCTGAGGCCGAAGGCCGAGACGGGGTTGGGACGCGAAGCGTCCAGGGGCAGAGCCCCTAGTAAGGAATAAGGACACCTTTTTGCTCGTCAAGATTTAAACTTTCTAACACTGCCCTTTTTTTAGAGGGCACTTACGTAGACCTCTCGTTAGAGAAGGTACTGTGGGGCTCGATCCTCCTGGACCCACTAAACCATCGCCCTCCCCCCCCAACGGGAAGTCACTCTGAACCAATCACAGGCACACGAACATTCGTCACTCTTATAGTTTCTTAGATATGAAGTTTTCTGTAAACCCTTATTATTGAACAGTTTTTAACCAATGAGCAAGCATATTTTATAATCGATATATCTAGTACAAATCGATATTTGTACATTCATATTTATATGGATTTTAGTGTAAATTATGTATTTTCGTTTGATGTAAGTTAAACCAGATTTAGTGTTCATGGCTATAGGACTTATCCGGGAAATATGTACCATTGCGCGATTGCGCCGCGTGTCTTAGAACATTGTCTTACGGAGTGCCATCAGGAACTAACTGTACGACTTGAACGAGTGAGAGTTTGTCTTCTTGTTTTAAATTTAGTGAAACAAAGTGGATCGTGGTGTGGAGTTATTGATTTTAGTACTGTTCTTGTTACAGTAATTCTTAACGATCAGTAAGGAATGAACATTTATTTTATTCTAATCTGTGAGAAACTCTTGCTCTTTCAAGACAATATTTATGGCCTAAATATTTATGCATTAAACAACTATTTCATAGAGTTTATATTTTTTTTAAATCCCCTTCTCCCCCGGTAGTGTTGTTTTCGACTGCTTATGACCCCTCTCCAAATAAAAACCTGTATCCGCCCCTGCGTGGGATTACGAGCGATCGCATCGCAGTCTATAAATAACAATTGTAAGTAGGAGTGCATAGTGTATTTGTATCCCAGCATGTCAAACGAGGAGGATTTGAGGAAAGTAGTGAAATATGTTCTAAAGACCGAAAAACTGGTTTGTATGCTGAAAATATTGTGTGGACGTAACCAGGGCTCTATAACAAGGGCTATACCATTGGTGTCGTGCCATCTCGTCCAGGTGCTATCTCGTCCAAGTGCCATCTCGTCCAAATTCCACGAACGTAGGGCGGGGGATTAATTCTCTACCTGCCAACTAGTGCCATCTCATCCAAAAACCTATGCTATTGTTTACTTGACAGGTCTACAAAAACTATTGGAACGTTTAATTCTTTTTATTGAGGGTCTTCTATACCTTGCGAAAAATAGCAAGGTAAGGTATTTGTTTACTTTAGCGTGTCAATCGAAACTACTATAAATACACAAACCTTAACTTTTTTCTTTATAAATATAGTATTTATACACTTCGTAGAAACGAACAGTTTAGCCAACTCAACTACAAAGTTGTACAAACATACTGTTATCGGCCAGGTTAGGTAAAAAGTAAACATACTGTGACTAAATACTATAGGTTAGAACCTTTTAGTTTTTTTTATTAAATTTTAATTATATAAAGTGATAATAACGAAGTATAATCATACTGTTATGTTATCGGCCAGATTAAGTAAAAAGCAAACATACTGTGATTACATACTATAGGTTCGAACCTTTTAGGTTCTTTTTTAATTTTAATTCTATAATGTGATTTACACAATGCCACACAATTTCTCCGGACTTCTTTTCATTTTTCGTCGTATACCGGAAACCGTTATATAAAAGACTAGGTTGGCCTCTTACGGTGGTCGAAAACTCCATATTCCTACAGATTTTTACACCTTCCGATCAAGCATACAAATGAGGTTTAAATTGGCAGTGTCCACATGTAAACAAAGGGGTGGGAGAGGGGTGAGGGTGCTAGGCGAGGGCGCACAACCACAGACTACCTGCGTTTCGTTCCTCAACCCTTGTCAAGTTTTCACGTGGACGAGATGGCACTAATTAGTGTGTTTATGCAGCTGTAAAAAAGAGCTGGACGAGATGGCACTCTTTTCTAGGAAATTGGATGTTGGACGAGATGGCACTACATCATACCATTTTGCAATTTACGGTGACCCAGTATCGATCGCCTATGACGTCACCATGCTGACACTACTCCAGCTGGTAATATTTCAGTAATGAGCACCCTCCTTAGTCCACTGCTCTAGTCTCGCAGTTATCAGCACAGTGACGTCAGAGTGAAATTGGCGGCACAGTGCCGAGATCAAACAAACGGTTTAGCTCTTGTTATAGAGCCCTGGATGTAACGGGATCTCGCCGTCTAGTTTTGCCTTTCCCTTACGTGTTGTGCGTACTTGTAAATCACCCCGTGTGATACGTACTACAAACACCCTCTCTCTCTCACACACACACACACCCCTCCTTCATCTACGCATGTACACAAATCTGTTTTTCAACATTAACGCACACACACATGATCAAATTAACATTTTAAAATACAGTTCAATATTTTCTATTTGAATTAAATGCTCTCTAATAACCGGGAACATTTATTATTATTTTTACAAATGCTCTCTAATAACCGGCATTTTTGACTGTTAAATGATAAAAAACTTCGGTGCTAGGTATGTGAAGAATTTCATAAATACAGTTAAATTTGGTTTAGGTACAAAAGTATTTAATTCATTGCGTTAAATGTGAGTTTTTGAACTCAAGAACTGCAATCACCACTCCTTAAAAAAAACATCTAGTACTTTATACACATACAAATTTCTGAATGGAAGAATATCCAAACCTCTAAAAAAGGGGTGCTGTATGCTCTATTTTAATAAATTTGTTAGAGATGATGAGAACAATATTTTTCTATAGTGTTATTACTGGTTTTACTGTTGTGTAGTACGCACCTCCCCAAATTGTTAGGCCATTTTCCAATTTAAAATTTATAAGGGAATAGTAAATAGTCTTCAGTAATTTGCTATTGCATACAGACATATCCAAGCATATAAAACATTCTAATATCTTTTATTAATTATTTATCTCTTACGAAATAAACATACCGTCTCCAAGTGAGCCTAGAGTCAACAAATAACCCCAGCTATTTAATTTGGTCCACCTGCTCAATGGAAACGCATGGGCAATTTAATTCATGGCGCTTTAAAGTATCTGGAAGAACACACATTTTTGTAATACTGTATTAAAACTGATATATTTGGTTTTAGGGCTCATGACCGTATAATTTACTATAAACCACCATCGGAGTGCAGATTCATCATTCTGCATATTAGACCTAAGCTCCTTCAAGGTGTCAGCCGTATAAAATAATGTCGTGTCATCACCTTTGAGACGCGCATTACAAAAGCTATTCACATATATTAAAAATAACGGTCCAGAAAGAACTGGCCCCTGAAATAAGATAACAATCGCATGTACGACCGTCTTCTTCAAGCTCTTTTACCATTCTTACTTTATTATTTTTGTATTACGGATACAATTTTGCCGATTTTTATCTCAAAGAAAATGAAAAAGATATTTGTGTAATGCCTCAAAGAAGAACACTGCAGGTCGGATAGTAAGACAAATAACTAAGGAAAACCAATTTTTACGACGAAACCAAAATGTGAAAATATACTATACAGGGTGTATCAGGGAGAAACGGAAAGAATTGCAGGACGTGTTCTACTGGTGAAAATAATGAAAAAAGTTCCTATAAACATAGGTCCGAAAAGGGCTACAAAAAAGATGTCTTGACAATTTTCGTTAAAATGTACGATTTTGGAGTAAATTAGGCTTGAAATTTTCAAACCGCCGCCATTTTGAAACTCATGATTGGGTTTAATCGTTTATTTTTCTTGAGGTATATCACTGTTAGGTTAAACTTCATGCCAAGTTTGAACTCAATCAGTCAAACCGTTCTCTAGATATGAATTATTTTGTACAAAAAACAAAATGGCGGATATCTGGAAAACGAAGCGTTTGCGGATCTATGTTTATATGAACTTTTTTCATTATTTTCACCAGTAGAACACGTCCTGCAATTCTTTCCGTTTCTTCCTGATACACCCTGTATAATAGAAATAATGTAGCACAAGTAGAAATTGATAGTTAGAATTCAATTGTTGGTCTGAGAGGTACATTTAAATGTGCATTGAACTTGATAGGTAATGAATTTTGATAGTTATAATTGTGGTTTTATGAATTTACAATGCAGATTTTGTAATCCAAAAAATTTTCTCGTCTGAAGTAACTTTACATGAAACAACTGCATTCACTTCGTGTTAACGGAAAAGTTAATTTGCCGACATTATCACAAAATGTATTTTGTAATGCACTATTTCAGGGACTAAGATGAAATGATCTAACCATAAAACAAAAATCAAAGAATTATTTTGATAATATCCGTATCTACAAATTCATCGTTTGCTATGGTCAGTGCGGAAGGTAAATTTCAGAAACAATTAGAGTTGAGTGTATAATTTTAAAATACACGATGTTTTTTACCATAGGGCGGTCCAATGTCTTCTATGCATGACGTTAGCCATGTTATGCGCAGTTATATTTTTATGACATTGACGCTGCTGTCAACTCCGTGAACATTAAATCGTTCGTGCGATAACAATTTAATGCCTCCTTTTACTGCAATGAAAGATTATTGTGCAAGAGCTTTATTATTACAGATAAAGAAATTTGTATGCATATTACGGTTAATACAAATTTAGACCTTCGACGTTACAATGATGCAATTCAAACTGATATGGCCGTCATTTTTAGCGCAGTCGATGGCGATCCACCGTTTGAACGAAATATGGTTTCTTTTTCAAAAACGAATGGTACAGTCAAAAACGAATGGTACAGTAAAAAACGAATGGTACAGTCAAAAACGAATGGTACAGTCAAAAACGAATGGTACAGTCAAAAAAATCTCAACGAATGGTACAGTCAAAAACAAACGAATGGTAAAGTCAAA
>JAGFPH010005015.1:0-14879 GCA_018207615.1 Philaenus spumarius | reverse complement strand
ATATCAGCCGATTCAGAATTCAGTAAAATCCAAATTATCATAAAATACAGGGTGTTCCATAGAAAAATCGAAAGTTGTCCTCCAATTTCCAATATAAAAACATTTAAAAGCAGTACTTTAAAATGAGAACTTGTAGTCTAATAAACAGAGAGCTTTCGATAAACAACAATTTGCAACAATGATAATGAACAGCTGATATTGAACATATGTTATCAACTTAATTTTTAATGTGTGACAAATTTGTAGTTTTGTGACTTAATTATCTATACACAGCATAGGGTGTATCAGGAAGAAACGGAAAGAATTGCAGGACGTGTTCTACTGGTGAAAATAATGAAAAACGTTCCTATAAACATAGGTCCGAAAACGCTTCGTTTTCCAGATATCCGCCATTTTGTTTTTTGTACAAAATAATTCGTATCTAGAGAACGGTTTGACTGATTGAGATGAAACTTGGTATGAAGTTTAACCTGACAATGATATACCTCAAGAAAAATAAACGATTAAATCCAATCATGCGTTTCAAAATGGCGGCTGTTTGAAAATTACAAACCTAAATTACTCTAAAACCGTAAATTTTAACGAAAAATGTCAAGACACCTTTTTTGTAGCCCTTTTGATTCCCTATCGGATGGTGTAACTGTCAAAACAATCGGATGAAGGATAATAGGTAATGACAGCAAACGTGCATACAATATGGTAGTATTTACTGTGTTGGTATAGGATGCCGAGTTGAACAAACCAATTAGTACACATAACTTAACTGTTATCCTTCATCCGATTGTTTTGACAGTTACACCATTCGATAGGGAATCAAAAGGGCTACAAAAAAGTGTCTTGACATTTTTCGTTAAAATGTACGGTTTTGGAGTAATTTAGGTTTGAAATTTTCAAACAGCCGCCATTTTGAAACGCATGATTGGATTTAATCGTTTATTTTTTTTGAGGTATATAATTGACAGCTTAAACTTCATGCCAAGTTTGAACTCAATCAGTAAAACCGTTCTCTAGATATGAATTATTTTGTACAAAAAACAAAATGGCGGATATCTGGAAAACGAAGCGTTTTCGGACCTATGTTTATAGGAACTTTTTTCATTATTTTCACCAGTAGAACACGTCCTGCAGTTCTTTCCGTTTCTCCCTGATACACCCTGTATAATCCAAATACTACGCACTGACTCACTCATCACGAAATCTCAAAAACTACCGAACGGATTGGAATGAAATTTGGTATGTAGCTTCCTCTAGGGCCCTGGGTGCTCGTTAAGAAAGGTTTTCAAAAAATTCTAAATTTTAGGAAAAGTTTGGGGGGAGGGGTCAAAGTTACTAAAAATCCCCCATAAGAAATACATAGTACATAATATATTTTTTGGTTAATATCCATTAAACTTTGATTTGCCTATGCAAAGCCGGATCGGGCCAGTATATTTATGGCAACGCTGCAGAAAACATTTTAGAACAACGCATTTTAAATTCAGTTGTTTTAGCACCAAAAAATTACGATCGCGCTTTAATAAATAACGATATATACTCAATAGTATGCCAGGTGAAAAAAATTATCACAGCTATGATACAATAATTTGTGATAGTGATTATGAATTCAGTAACTATCCTGTTTTTGAATTCCCTGCCTGTAAGTGGTTTACCAGCACACAAGTTAGAATTAAAAATAAATTGCGTTGTTCTTCTCATTAGACAGTTAAATACAAAATAAGCATTCGTTAATGGAACAAGAAGGCGAGTCAAATGTTTACATAATAATGCTATTGGTTGCGAAGTTCTAACTGGAATCGCACTTAATAAGCGAATTTTGATTCCGCGTATAAATATGACTTATTCAGGCACTATTTTGCCATTTGAATTGCAAAGAAAACAATTCTCAAATATTTCTGTATTTGCAATTAATTAATAAGTCACGGGGACAAACATTCAACAAAGTTGGGATTTTATTAAGGCAACCAGTTTTTACGCATGGTCAATTATATGTCGCAGCAAGTAGAGTTTGATCTTTTGACATTTTATATTTCTGAACACAGCGAACAAGGTCATTTAGCTGATGATGACATATTATTTACGAAAACTGTAGTTTATACCGAAGTTTTGAAGCGTTAAATGTCCTTTATAATTATTTACTGTTTTCAAATAAAATAATTATTTAACTTTATTAATTTGTTATATTATTCTACTGTTCAATAGTTGAATTATTTAATATTGAAGGAATTTATGTTTACTAAATTTGTGCCATTAATTCTCTCAAGCTTCCTCTTTGCCCATTCCCACCAAGGCCGTAGCCAGGCAAACTTTGCGGGCGGGGGGGGGGGGGGGCAGGTTTACACTTTTCGAGGATTTGAATTTAAACCCTTTTGTGAGCTTGACACTGAAACATTATGAAAAGCGGCCGACGCACAGTGCATTGCACGCCAACTTCATATTGGGAGTATTTTCAATACACAATGGTTTCCCGTATTGGGAGTATTTTCAATACACAATGGATTGCGTGCTTCGCACGCCAACCCCCGTATTGGTAGAATTTTCAATACGCAATGCATTTCTTGTTTTGTTAGAGTAAAGTATTTTTGTTGAACCTTCATATTTTTCTTCTTTAATAGATCAGATCAAGTTCACAAGATAGTAAGGCTGTAACCTACTGTAGCCATGTGTATTGTACGTTGTAGTTTAATCAAGTAAATCTAAATATCAGTATGCATGCAATGCACAATAATGTAAAATATGTTGCTGGATCCTCTGTTGTGTTGTCTATTTTATAATTTAATTTGCATTTTTAAACCTAGTATTAATTTTTACTGCTAAATTTCGGGGGGGGGGGGGTTGACCCTCCTGACCCCCCTGGTTTCGGCCTTGACAGGCGATATATAAACAAACATAACAATTTGAAAGTAATAACCATTTACATGTATTACAACTAACACCATAGTTTAATTGCCATGACTCTTATTCCACTCAGCACCAGGATTTTATGGAGTCATAAAACTCTGTCTCACTAAACAAAGCTTTTGCTTTCAGCCAGATCTGTAAAGTTGTTTTACTTTTTTTCTAGGCAGATGTTTGACATCATCCGGAAAAATATTGAATAACTTTATTCCACTTTGATTAAAATGAGCTTGCGATTTCGTAAGCCTGACACGTGGAACATTTATATTATTTCTATTTCTTGTATTGGATGAATGGACTTCACTACGAGCAACAAAGTAACTTTAACATGCAATAAACATTGAAAAATACACATGCTTGGAAGGGTTAATTCTTCGATTCAATGAAAAGCTTTTTTCAGGAAGAAAATTTGTGCGCTGAGCTCTCTTTAGCCAGAGGAAAATTCTTCTTCCATTCTATCCTTGAGTAACATAGGCTAGAATTAATTTTGATTTAAGGGTTAAAACAACCCATAAAAAAATAAAAAATTATTGTTATATTTTCCTTAAACAGTTAGTGAGCTGACAATTTGTATATTTATATTTTACAACATACATAAAAAAGTATCATAAATTGACATTTTGTCGCATGCTGCTAAGGGGTGAAAATGTAGTAAAAGTTTTGACTGTTATACTTTCCTTAACACTAAAGAATAAACCCTTAATAAATTAAGGAATTTAAAAATAATAAATAGCTATGTGACATCCTAATTAAAATAAATAAGACATATTAGAATTTAATAGTAGGGCCTATTTATATAAAATAACCTGTTTGCATTTGCTTCGATGCGAGTCACCGCGGGGGTTGGCGATCGAAGCGAGCAGGGGGTAAACCATCTAGTTTTAAAGAGCCCTCTAGTTTAAATAATATTATTACATTCACTAGTACTCTTTTCGATTTAGGATTCTTTTATTCGATGGTACGCTTTAATCTCCTAAATACACTCACTTCCCTTGTTTTACATATGTTAGGTTTTTTTATAAATTTTTAATAATAATACAAAATTTTATAAGTTTGCTTTTAAAGGAGTACGTGGGGAAAAGGGGTTTTTCTTCAACAGATCACTTTTTAGAACAAGAAGCTCACTATCCATTACTTTTAAAAAGCATAGGGGCATATTATTTTAAAATAAGAATACTTCATCACATAAATGAGATCAACGATCAAATCCACAAAAATAAAATAAGGACGAGAAACAACAAATTAGTATTGTTACAGGGACAATAATGTTTTTGTCTATACTTAAATACCTAAATAAAATATGTAAACATAAATACAATTTCAAAAAGTTTATTTTTTTATGAAACTTACCCTGCTACCAATTATCTTATGTTTACTACTTATGAACATTCGGACAATGAAGTAAAACAAAATTAATAAAACTAAATTGTTACGTTTCTAATATTTATTTCACTCAAACTTTCACACGGTGGACCATGGTTTAAATAAATTATTTACAACACTGTTATTGTTGAAACCTTGGTTCTCTATAAAATAAAGATAATATCAAAATCGTAATAAATGTGTTTTATTTATTTTGTTCACTGTCCGAATGTTAATACGTTTCACAACATTCAGAATTCTTTAAAACAATTATTAATGTAATTGCATTAAGTAGGTCTAACTGACAACTATTTGGGCTTAAGCCCTTGTAAGCTTCATTTGCACAAAATAACACATTCCGCAAAACTCTTTATGGGAGCAAAACAGTTACAATTCATCAGAATAGGGTAATTGAGAAAGCGCTTGTGAAGGAACTGAGAGGGCAAGAGAGTGGGGGAACAGCTACGAGGTTTGACTCATATCACTCCACCCCGCTCGGCCATTGTTGCCGGTTCTACTATATTATATGTTCTGTGGTCGCAACAGACCTGTAAACTGAGCGAATTTTCAATTACAATTTCATAGACAAATTCATGAAAAAAGTACATAATCCTGAATTTACTCAGTACTAAGTTATAAGTTTGCAATTGGCAAAAAAACAACCTTTTGCCCATTTTTAATCTTGTTTGACTATTTAATTTATAATGTCATGTGTTCCCAATTTGCAACCGAATTCAATATAACAGCTGAGTAAAAAAGTAAATGTTGTTTTTGAAAACAAAGCAGACAACTATTCTTATTTAAAATGATTTATTAGGTAATTTATTACTGAATTATTATTTACTTATTCTTATTGTGTTTTCTCGTAGCAGTAAACTCAGCCCGAAGTTATTCTTATGGCGAAAAAGTAAAATGATACGTCTCCCTTAATTATGAACATAAATTAATAAAACTTGGTATGTGGGGTCACCTAGTTGAGTTATATAGATATTTGCATAAAATCCACTTTTTGTATTCTTTGTTGCAGCAAACCTGCATACTCGGCCCCAATGTTATTCTTATGGAAAATTGGTAAAATTTTATATCTTACTTATTTGTGAACATATATACTGTATTGATAAATCTTAGTATATATTTTCATTTGGAAATGATCTATTAATTCACATAAAATATAACCGAAGCAACAAACCTGCTTTCACAGTCTTATAAAACCTATGTACATTGTGTCATCCCATGTTACTCTTATGGGAAATAAATAAATGTTACCCTTCTTGGTAATTGTACCGTCACAGTATGTAGGAACGAACACAACTAACAACTATCGCCCAGTTTAGGTAAATTCCGTGTAGGTTTTTTTTTGATACTGTGATCAAAATAAAATATGATATCTACTATTGTTCAATAAAGTTCAGATATAATATAAATATCATATTTATTTTGATCGCAGTATAAAAAAAAGCCATTATTATTTTACATACAACTGTCTTAAAATGTACAACACTACTTATAATGCTTTTGTCGTGTATTTAATGTTTGTAGTATAGAATGTATTATGTAATGTAGAACAATTTTTAAGAGTCAACACGTTATTGGTCGTTTTACCACTAGTTAAAATTTCATGTGCAATATTCAGGTGTCATGTACGTGTAAATAAATTAAAGATTAAGTCCCATAAATAGTGATTTATATGAACACCTAAAGGAAAACATAGAGGCTAAGTTATTGTAACAAGAACTAAAATAATATTTTGTTGTCAATAAATTTGGTATAGTGTGTGTTAGGTTGTAAGGTTTGTATCTGGGACACGCACAGTTTTAATAAGCGCCTCAGTAGCAGGGCCGCATTTACCAATATCAGGCCTATAGGCAACTTTGGTGGTAGCCTACTTAAGGAAATCCATTTTCAAGAATTTTTTTCATATGGTTAAAATAAAAACAAAGGACACATATTTTTAATAATTTAAAAAAAATTATAGCCTTTTGAAAAAAAAGAATCCCTAGTTTATCAAACTCAAAATGCCCAAAATTAGATTTAAATAAAATTTTTACATTTGTTTTATTTATTAGTAGAAATTTATCTTTGTATAATAAGTTCAATTCCAATAAATAAATTCGGAAACCATTTTGTTACTCCCCTTATAATATTATTTATGAACTATTTAAACCAAAAACTAATAATCGGTACACTGAGTTTACAGTTTACACACAAATATCACCAAAAAACAATACAACCAACTGAACAAGGGGAACTCACGTTATACCGAAGTGGATGTATTTCTTCAAGTTAAAAATATTCACGTTAGTAGTGGCAAGGTATTAGCTATAACATTTATAAGTAGTATAAATGTTATTCATGCTAAAATAAAGGTGTAACTCATTCTTTCATGAAAACTGTAAATATTCTGAACCGACCGATGGGGCGATGCGATGCAAATGAAAAACTAAGAAACTCTGCTTAGGATGACTCAGATATTGTTCAACTAGTCAAGGATGTGGAATAGTCTCCTTACTTCCTTTCCCACACAGCATTGGATCCGGTACCTTTACACCGTCAATGAATTTGGTCGTATGAATTCGGTCAATAAAGTAGTAGTTTGTATAATCTTGTCTATCAGCACGCTTTGTAAAGAAAACGGTACACCGCATCGCAACGTGATAAATAACACGTTTAAAAGAATAATTGCACAATAATGTACGTTTCAAATTTGAAAATTTCTATTCTTTATTATTATTTTTTTTATAATTTTTTTTCATCATTGGTGGTGGCCCATAGGCATTGCCTAGTTTGCCTATGCCTTAGTCCAGCCGGCCCTGCTCAGTAGCGTTGTTGGTTATGCTATTGCACAATAATTGCCAAGACAGTTTTAAAGGAATGTAAAAAGTGAAAGTTACAAGAAGGCCGAAGTCAAATTGTAGGGGTGACGCAGACGGGGAGGGGGGTTGTCTCATACGACTGCGCTACTCTCTAGTGGATGTTGAAGTAATATTTGCAGGTTTCAGTAGATTTGGTGAATTCAGCGCAGCCCGGTGGTAGGCCGCTTAACTATTTTTTTGCGTAGAATTTTTAACATGGAGCCTGTGCTTCTTATAGTATTCCGTATTCATTGATGATAGTGATCTCAACCCATGTACCAACACTTCCCACGCTGTCCAACGGTAATTTTTTGTATGTCCTTTATCGCCGTGAGGTTTCATCTCATTTTGTAATTCAAGTAAAGCTAAGTCAAATACTTTTATGGTATAATAATTTACAAGTATACAGTTCAATTCTTTGATTTATCCTCTACACTTTCTTATAATAATATGTCATTTTTGGGCAAAGGATATATTCCTAAATTACTATTCAAAATATGCTTAGTTTTGTTAGCAGTCTTGTAGTAGGAACATAAACACTGGTGTTTTCAAAATAAGAAATTTGAAATTGATAAATATGTTTATACAGTTCTATTTAGAACTAATTTACGAAATTTTTTACATTTATGAAAAAAATTACAAAAATATTTGACTACTTTTTATATAGGCCTAAAGTTGAACTTTTTCCTTTCGTTACTGAACATGCTTGTTTCTTGAGCTAATTGTTAATTTTACTTTGCTCTTTCAAGAAAATATTTATGGCCTAGAAATGCATTAAAAACTATTCCATAGAGTTTATACATATTTTTTAATTCCCAGACCCGTTGTTGTTTAAATTCTTGAAAATGATTTTTTCGACTTCGTATGACCCCTCCCAAAATGAAATCCTGTATCCGCCCCTGCTTCGAACCAGTACAAAACGCCCCTAGCTTCAATGCAACGTACCACAAGAACAGCTGATAAACGGTCTTGCTGCAAGTCAGCTTTCTTTTGCGCATTGCGACAACTCGTTTAAAGGAACTAAGACCAAGCCAACGGTCGGCTAAACCTTTCTTGCAAGTGCAATAGCTTAATTATGTACAAGCTGTAAGGGTTGGGGTTAATAACTCACCCCAACCACTTTACAATAAAATAAAATAAAGAAGAAATAAAACAAATAAATAAATGCAATAAGAATATTTAAAACAAAAGTAATTTTACAGAACATAACTTGGGACATAAAAATAAAACTGCAAACGTAAACGCAAACTAAGCATTATAGCACGCGTCTAATCGACCAAGGACAATGAACTATACTTTCCATGTGGAACCATAATAAAAGCAACCTAAAGGAAATCGAGTGGCCCAATCAAATAGTGACAAAATTCAGAAATAAACCAATAGTGAGGAAACAACGAGACGTGGAAAGAAAAAGAGGGGAGGAAGAGAGAAATAACGCATGTCTTTTAATAACTGTGCTTCAAGGGGTAAAGACATAAAATTCAAAAAAGGAAAAATAGCATACAAAAATCAAACACGTGTAATCGGTAGTGAAAGTAAAGTTCGGAAGTAATTCATCAACAGAAATTCGATAAATAGTGTGTGCGATTGCGTGGGTGTAATAATTATTTAAAATCTTGTAGAGAGTGGTGTTGTGTAAAGGAAGGAGATTAATATGTGAGTAAATTGAATTTTACTAAATATTATTTTGTAAGACAGATTTCGAGGTTCAGAACTAACATTGAATCATATACCAAACAATTAAATATTATAGAATTATTAATTAATAATCAGACCATTCTGAGTTAGTTAATGACTTAACACTCAAATTCATAAGTAATGGATTACATATATTTATATACATGAGCGGGTTCAATCATTCCTTGAAAGAGTTAGAATCAAGGTGTTGAAAAGGAGAAATTAGTGCTCAGAGTTTAAGGTAGAAATATTATGTGTTTGTATAAATGTAGAGTTAGTGGTTATTCAATATGTTAAGAGAGTGTCAACATCCTAACTAATTTAAATAATTTGTTAAAGTACTTTTAATGTTTTAAGAGCACCTGATGAACCATAAATAAAGGGAATAATTTGTCAGTTTAATTTCAGGTATTAAATCATTTCAATAACTATAATTAATTCAAATCATTTGTCAGTGTAATTTCTTATATAAAAATAAGGTATAATTGATTCAGGTAGATTTGTCAAAGTAACCTCTGGTATTGAAAGAGTTTGAAAAGGGAGAGTTCATTAATTTATTAAACTTGATTTTGACAAAGAAAACTGTGTCTCTGTAATTGTTAATACCCTATACTTAGGAGTACTTCTCTAACCAAATAAAACATTGGTCCATAGGTTGGACCTGGTGGACGCCCCCAAAACTTGCAAATATTATAATTCAAAAGATCCATTATAAATTCAGAACATATGCAAAGTGTTCTCTCAGTAATCTCCCGAAAACCTTAATCTCAAACAACCTTACATGGTGGAGGCTCCGAGGTTTTAAAAAGAACCTTACATGGTGGAGGCTCCATATTATGATGTGGTAGAGACAGTTACAGAGAAAAATATTATTAGACGTGTTTAGAATAAGTCATAAAATAAATTAAGAAGGGATCATAGAAATATAAAAATTTGGTATATGATTTTGTCTGATTAAGTAATAAGTAATGATTTTAGATAGAAATAAATGGACTTAACTTGCACTGACATTTACAAATTTAAGAAAGAGGAGGCAATAGGAATTTTGAAAGAACTTAAGATAGTGTGTACGGACACTAGCACGCTAGATGAAATTAGGAGAATTTTGGCACTAATAAAACGCATTCAAACACAAACAGAAATGGAATACAAAAAAGCGTATGACTATTTAGGTGACTTTAACACATAGACACCACAACAGAGAACCAAATATCCACAATTAGAAGAGTTAGAAACTTTAAGAAATCCGCAAAAATTTAAACCGATAACAAATCAGACACTAAACTTAGAAACAATTAAAGAAATAACTCCAAAAACAAGCACATACGACGCAGTACCCTTTGAAAGCTTATACATTAACGAAACAGAATTAAAAGAACGTATTTACGAAGAGATTAAAACAGTACCCACTAAAACCACACCAAAATTACCAACAAAAATGGAGAGACAAGAGAAAATACCCTTAGTTCAACCAACCCAGTATCACGGTTTCCCGACGGAAAATAATCACTCTTTTATATCGAGGTACTAAGTGGCTTCCAAAGCTAACGGATGGACTGACATGACAAAAATAAATCTACTACCAACATATCTGGCCCAAACGGCATTAGATTGGTATGAAAGCTTTGTAAGACGAAATAGAGACACGGAAATTACGTGGGAAAACGCAAAAAAGAGCTAATAAACTTATTTGCACCAATAGCTCAATGCTAAAACCTGCAAATAATGTTAGAAAATAAGGTACAAAGTGACAGGGAATCGGCAATAAGTTTTCATCTAGAAGTACAGGCACTTTGCCAAAGAATGAACCCAAATATAGATGACAGGCAAATAATATCACACGTAATACAAGGCCTAAAACCGGAGGTTTGTGAACGCATAATAACCATGGAAAACAATACACTCGGTCAGCTAGAAGACAATTTAAGGAAAATAGAGCAGCAATTATTCCAAAAGACATTGCATATACAAAAACACCACAGAAATAGAGAACAGAAATTCAATGATAGGGAAGGCAGACACCTAGAAACAATTAATATGATGTCAGAAAAGTTGGAGAAGCTAACAGAAATAGTACACACATTAGGTGTAAATATACAACAGAGGGATCAAAACCATTCCACAAATATGATCAAAAACAAGGGCAACAATACCAAAATAGGGAAAGACAAATAACAACAAGAACTAATAATAATTATCAACATAATAATAACCAGGCTAGGCAAATACAAATGTGCACAATCTGCAAAAAGACCAATCATCCAAAAGCAGATGTTTCTTCAAACAATATAACTGCAAGATATGCAAAATGGATAATGTCATTTAATCCAAACAAAAACAACAACCACCAAAATCCAAAAACCCAGAGTAGGCAACACACCCAAGTTAACCAAAAATATTGTATGAAATGTAGGAAAAATGGACACTCAGCACAAGAGTGCTATTCCAATAACAATTTAAAAGCAATGTACAACCAAAAAAACGGGGTAAATGGGGGGTTATAAAAATAAATAGCCACACCCAAGGAAAGCGAAAATAAACAAAAAAAATAAATATTCACACACACAAAACCAAAGTATATTACACTTATGGGAGCCGAACCAAACCAAGGCTCAAATGAAATGGTTTAGAAAACAAAATGGAGGAATAAATAGGCCTCATAACATAACCAACCGAGACAACCACCCTATATACAAAAAGTATGGCAACAATAATAGCCAAAATAAATCAACAAAGCACAACACACCTGAAACAGGGTTAGAAACAAATAAGAATAAAAGGGTGACTGACACAAGAAAATATTCTATGTCACTACGACAACAAAAATACAAACAAACACAAATTTCCACACTATATGATAGAGAATCAGATTCACCAAAAGCAATTAATAAGGGAACTCAGTGTCCGGATAACGACCTAAATACGGTCAGGGTCGAAGCAGGCAGAGGCCATGAAATCCATGAGTCAGTAAATGCCATACGATTACAGCAAGCGCTGCAATACCAAAGACAGCTAGATTTGTACACTAATTACTATAAGCAATCATTACACCAAAATGGGGTACCTAAAGCTAGGAAATTAGAAAATGACGTGACATGGGAAGTATACAACACTCTATTCTTGAATAAATCACAAAAGTCTAGAGTTTGCACAATAGACGTGAGCTTTAACACACTGTACAACCAAAATATTGAAACGATAATCGATTCAGGCGCGAATGTATCAATATGCAATTATGACCTAGTAACTCAAAAGCGACTGACAAGCCGACCGGACACAATAATAAGATCGGCTACAGACAACGACTTAAAAATTCATGGCGAAATAACATTGCCATTTACAATTAACAACATAAGATTCACAAATAAATTTTACGTCGCGTCAGGAATAAATGCAAAAATGATACTAGGGAATAACTTCCTATTAGCAAATAAAGCTAAGATAGACTACGGTGAGAAAAATATCACACTTACAACGAATAACCAACAATGCACTATAGCTATGCATAACGCATGGTTAGAAAATTTAAAAAACATACGCTTAATTATAGATCAAAACACCCTCGCCAACACAGAAATACGAACGGACGAGCAAATTCAAATAGCATCAGGGCAAAATTTTGCTTAAAAGAGATAAAGAACTATAATGATAGAATGGACTTCGAAACAGACAGAAACTTAAGGGAAAAGAAACAAATTCATGCCTACATATCTAACCAAAACAATAAATACTATATTCACATTTACAATGCCTCAAAAAGACACCAAATATTACTAACTAGAACACTTATAGGCCATCTAAACAAAAACAAAGAGGAACAAAAAATTTATGATGAGCCACAAAGAAAACCTACACTCAAAATGCCCAATCCGAACCATGACCCAGATAAAGAACAAATCCATGACAATAATGGAATACCGTTCCAAATTAGTGAACATTTAACAAAAGACCAACACCAACAAGTAGTACAAATAATAAAAAAAATATAAACGTATATTTACAACAGAAGTTAAAGACCTAACGCCAGCTAATATAAAACCAGTAAAAATACAGACTATCCCAGGCCCTTCAGGGATAATTGTGCCACCTTACAGACAAAGCAATCAAGAGAGGGACATATTAAACAAAGAATTGGACAATCTAGTCAACGCAGGAATTTTAGAGGAATGCCCTAATTTTACAGAATATGCATCGCCGGCATTTATAGTAAAAAATCAAGACAACACACACAGACTGGTAGCGGACTTCAGAAAGGTAAATGAACAAATCAAAAATGAAAATTTCCCCATACCGAGTTTACAAGTAATGTTTAGCTGCTTAACAAACTCACAATATTACACAAAACTAGATTTAAAAAATGCCTTTTTTCAATTACAAGTTCATGAAGATAGCAAATCACTACTAACAATAAGAACACAAGACAAAATGCTAAGATATACGAGACTACCACAAGGACTAAAAGTCTCAAGTGCCATATTTTAAAAAAAATTAAACAAAACACTAGCAAAACACCTATTTTGAAAATGTCTTTCGTACATGGACGATACTTTAGTTTTTGAACCAACCTTTTAAGAAAAAATAATTAACCTAGAAGCAGTTCTAAATGAGTTAAGTACTGCAAATTTAAAATTAAACACAAAAAATGCAAATTTTTCTACAAAGAAATAGAAATATTAGGACATAAGGTCTCGACACAAGGAATAGAGCCTTTGCAGTCAAACATACAACCGATATTGAGTTTCACACAACCAAAAACACTAAGAAATATCCGAGCCTTCCTCGGCATGTCGGGTTTTTTTAGAAAATTCATAAAAGACTATGCAAAAATTACACACCCCTTAACGGAATTACTTAAAAATCAACAACAAAAAAACTCAAAAATAATTTGGACAGAAGACTGTGACACAGCGTTTAAACAAATAAAAACAATTCTTACAAATCCACCCCTATTATCGCACTTCAAAGAAACAAGAGACACAATAGTATACACAGACGCATCCAATTTTGGAATCGGGGGAGTGTTGACACAGATAGACCCGGAGAACAATCAAGAATTCCCCATAGCATATCTATCAAGGAAACTGAAACCCCATGAAACCAGATATTCCATTGTAGAAAAAGAAATGTTGGGATTAGTTTATGCAATACAATATTGGAGAGAATATTTGTTAGGAAGACAGATAACATGTTTCACAGACAATTCAGCACTGCAATATTTTCAAACATTTAAAAATCCATCTAATAGATTAGGACGACTGGCCACAAAACTTGTGGATTATAACTTAAACATAAAATACAAAAAAGGAAAAATGATGGGACTACCGGATTTTATATCAAGACAAAAAGAAGGAGAAAAGATCGACCCAGACTTTGAAGACGTATTTCAAATAACAACTAACACACGATACTTAGAATTACAACAATCACAGGACAGTAGAGGACCCGCCACCTGAGATCAAGAGGGGTGGGGGGGCCAATCAGAAGCGAGTAAATACGTGACTCTAAGCCCCTTAGGTGGGTGTGGGAGTGGGGGTGGTGGTGGAAACCATAGACGCCATTTTCTTTTTCCAAAGACGTAATTTTGTTTTTCCTAAGAAAAAAGTTAGCCACAGAAGGAAATATGCTTTGAAAAAAGTTTGGATGTCTCCGAGAGTCGAACCGTGTACTACCATTACCCGAGTCCGCGACGCTACCGATTAGGCTGCGCTGAATCTGTTAAGAAGTAACTACCTAGTCGAGTATATGCGTTTAACATTTGTCATCGACCTTGTGTCCGATTGTAGACAAAACGAACTAATATTTGACTTTTACAAAGACAACATTTACCAAAACATTACAAAGAAATAATGACAAACATTGACAAATTGTAGACAAAACGGACTAATATTTGACTTTTACAAAGACAAAATTTTCCAGTCAAAACATCATTAAAATGAATGACAAACATTGGCAAATTGTTGACAAAACGGACGAATAATTGCCTTTTACAAAGACAACATTTACCAAAACATTACAAAAAAATAATAACAATCATTGACAAATTGTTGACAAAACGGACTAATATTTGACTTTTACAAAGGCAACAATTACCAA
>JAGFPH010005014.1:71979-90070 GCA_018207615.1 Philaenus spumarius | reverse complement strand
ATAATGCGTTTTCGTAAATGGTCATACTATATTAGTAGGTTTGAAATTTGAACACTGTAATTTTATTTGAGTCTTTAAACCAAACAATTATAAATTGAAATTATCTAATTATGTGATAATGAGTGAACTATCAGATCTAATTTATTCGGGACACGTTTTCTACAATCGATATCTTTTTTTTTTTTTAATATCGTCCCTAGAGTTAATTATTTAAACAAATTATATTTTTTAACAGAATTTACTTTTTCCGTAGAAGAAAAAGGCATTTTTTCGTTTCGGAAGATCACCCTTTTGTCTTTCAATGTGTCACAATGAAATGTCTAAGGATTAAGCTGAAATTTAACATAGTTATTTATGAATTATGTTCCTGTAAATAATCCAATAATCAAACCCTAAAATATTTACAAGAAAATAATACTTTTACTTTCTCACTACACTATAGTATGTTGAGATTTTTGTGGAAATATCCGTTTTGGGACACCCTGTATCTAAAAAAATGGTTTGTACAAAATGTCTGCCTGTATGTCTGTATATATGTCTGTATGTATGTATGTCTGTATGTACAAAGCTAGAGTGAAAACTATTCGATCGATTTCAAACAAATTTGCACCAGACATGCCAAATAGGCCTGTATAGATGCACGAAAAATGGTTTTGAAAAGTTTGAAAAACAACCCCCTTTTTGGCAGAAAAGAACCCAATAAATCAGTTATTATTATTATAAGCTAAACGGCCAAAAAGGGGGTTGTTTTTCAAAATTTTTCAAAATATTTTTTCGTGCATGTTTACAGGCCTAGTTGACATGTTTTGTACAAATTTGTTCGAAATCGATCTAATAGTTTTCTCTCTAGCTAATAACAATAATATTTATTAGTTCCTCACTCTCGTACTATAATTACGAAGTCACAGTGAATCTGTTTAATGATTTAAATATGTTTGTGAGAAAGTGTGTGCCACTTTCTGGGACCGTTTATTTCTAATTGTATTGCCTATAACGTGGATTTGGAAGTTTCCTTGGTATACAGTTTCGATTTTCCAGTGTATGAGTTTTTACATTAGAGCCTAATATTGCTATTTTCTTCTTTAACTAAATGCTCACTCACAAATTACAAACAAAACATTTAAAACTCAAAAACACCAAATCCGAAGTCTCTGACAGTGCGTTACTTGAATGACTAAGTCATCGATGAATCATCGTGTAAGCACACTTTGTAAGAAGACGGGGCTCTCCCTGCGTGATTAATTGCCAAGACCAAAGACAAATAAAATGGAACTGACTTTATTTTAATAAGCTCCCGATGTTTTTATACACTATATATCAATTTGTGTCTTGAACGAGAAATAAACGACTGTCCTGAACTATGGTTGGGTTGATAGGAGTTATGTTCAAAAATCATTCATATTGTTTTTGAAGTCAATTATTTAAAAGGGTATATTAATTCTGATTGTAATTGTTTATATGCAAAATGCAAAAGCTATAAATGAATTTAACTAAACTAGTTTAGTACTTCGCACTGGTTTATCTTGTAAATTTGATTTGGTTTTAGCTTTTATATGTATTTCTTTGTTGTACGAGTAGATATGTGTTGTATGTACCCCTTTTATGAAAATTGTAAGGACCAAAATAATAAATATTTTCTTTTATAACTTAAGTATATTTATTTTGTATTTGTATTTCGCTTAACTAACTTTTTTTATCTTATGTAAAGTTGTCAATTTTGAGTTATTTGCAGTTGAAAGTGTTTGCATAATAAATGTGCATGCCAAATTTAAATTCAATATGTTATATTCTTTTAGAGTTACAAGAAAAATTACAAAACTATAGAGTGTCTGAAATTATTTTATATTTATAACTAGCAAGCCCCATGAAATATTACAGGCTGATTAATTAGATACACATCAGAAATAAATCATTTAAAAAACACCATTAAAAACAACACTAAGGCCTACTTATCTAGGCCTACCTAACTATGCTAACGGGGTTTTTTAACTCGGTAAATGTGTACAATAATAAGGATTATAAAACTGTAGACCTATTTGTTAAACATTTTTATTTACATACGTTATTATAATATATTTAAAGAAAGATAAAAATGCTATCTTTTATTTGCTTTTTATTTCATATTGACAGATCAAATGATTTAGAAGTTATTAATATTATAGTGAAAAAAATTAATAATCGAATATGTTTATATGTTTTACGAAGATGTACGAGTGATTCCGATGTTAAACGAATAGCTATCTCTTCTTTTAATTTGTATAAATGATAAAAGTTTGTATTTATATACAGTTTATAACCTCAAAGCAAATATTATAACGTATATTTAAGCATACATTAGTTCTATAACTCATATTTAAAAAAAAAATCAACTTCACAAGAAATTATAACGATTGAAGTTGTAAACATAACCCCAAACTATAATCTACACTGGTTTGTTTAAGTATTACAGATGATTGGTGAAATCAGCTGTTATATTATATGTTATTCATGTACGTACAATCGCTATTATAGGAGTTTATAATACCTGGGTGGTATGTCACTTTCATTTTTTGAACACGTATGTACGTATTGCATATTTTAATTAGCCCCTTTAAATCATTACTTCAAAACAAAATGTTAAATAATATTTAATGTATGAATAAAATTATAAATTGTACTAGTTAACAAAAGTTCAAAGAAAGGTTCAAAGCAAGACTTATACCTAATCTTAAACAAAAACGAACCTAAAAATTAATTACAGTTAAATGTTGTTCAAAATATGAAATCAGCTGTTAATGGAAATGGCACAGAAATAAATAAAATACTTGGAATATTGAAGGTGTTAGAGTAAGAGTTAGTTGTTGTGTCAACTTGGGACGTCTTCTACTAGCTGGGTTATGTATTTTAAATAAATACTAATATTTTTTTAAACTATTTATTGACCAAACTGTCTTTATAACTATTTCTAAATTTCTGTACTTTCAACTTGATTCCACAGTATACATTACAGACAGTGATGGCACAGTTTCCATGTTGTTTTACTTGCAAGTTAAATTATACATGATGGCTGGTGATACTACAGTCTATACCACCTCAGGATAAGACGGGAACAGTCTACTCTTACAACAGACCCAAGGGTAAGGGTATTATTCCGGTCGACTATTTCTGCCTCACCCTGAGGAGGTATAGACTACAGTGACAAATGTTTTGTCTATGCATTCATGTTTTGAACAATTTCCAACAAGAATGACTTAAAATAATCGAGGTGTAGTACTGTTAAATACTAAAAGATATCGCTGAAAGTTAACATTTGTAGTCATTGCATAAAAATTAATATAATAACGTTTAATAAAAATAAAAACTCAAAACAGGCTAAAACCAAAATATTTTATGTTTCGACCGAATACGGCACGGTTTTTCTTAATTTACTAACAATACCCTCAATAATGTGAATAAAACCACATAATAAAAAGACCAGAAATAAGTAAGTAAGGGAACCCCTGCGTGCTCCGCAGGCCAACCCCATTGGAACCTTCTATACATATAACCATGTTATTAACAGATTAACATCTGTTTGTAAAACTTCTGGATTGTATCTATAATATACCTATTTGTCTACTTAGTGACTTCAAAGGTGGTATATAAAAGAAGTTCAGAGTTTACATAGGCGAAAAGAGCTACTTAGCTCATTTTTGCAGACATGAGACCTGGCGCATTCGATTTCTGACGCCAAAAAACCCATACATGAAAATTTTCATCTAAATTGTTAGAGCCGTTAGCCAGATCCCCAAAATAAATTTATAAACAAGAATTGCTCGTTTAATAAGATTAGATTAGATATACTCCGGCCGAAAACTGTAAGGAAGGCTGAAATAAACTGTAACATTTTGAAGTTAACCGAATATTGTAATAGCCTAAATTTTATAACAATCATCTGGTTTTACAAGATACGAAATAGTAAAACAAATTCTTATTAATAATTATAAAATAAACATTGTAAATTTGTAACCTAACGTTGATTTGAACGAGCTCAGTACTATTTTATCTTATATATAAAATTCTCGTGTCACAATGTTCGTTCCCGTACTCCTCCGAAACGGCTTGACCGATTCTCATGAAATTTTGTGAGTATATTGAGTAGGTCTGAGAATCGGCTAACATCTATTTTTCATACCCCTTAGTGATAAGGGTTGTCCACCCTTAACATTTTTTTTAATTTTTAGACGTTTTTTTAATATCTTTATTTTTTTTATTATGTCGCATTAAAAAATACATACAACCCTAAAATTTTACTCTTTTATCACCAACCCCTAAGGGGGGTTGGGGTGGGGGGGTTGGGGGGGAATAAATTATAATAACTTATAAATAATGTTTGCCTTTTGTTATTTATATATTCAATCATCGTTCACAGCGCTCCATGCCTATTTCACGCATATACAACATTCTTACACACTTACAATAATTAAGCTATTTTTTGTCTACACTAGAAATTACTTGAAAATTATTTATATGGCAAAACAACGTTTGCCGGGTCAGCTAGTAATTATGTAAACAAAAGGAAATTTACACACGAAATAGTTGTAAAGTAAAACTAAAAGAATATTGTTTATTAAATAAATGAAATAATAACTGGAGACTGCTGGGATGAATGTAAATATGTAGGATTGAAAGTAAATCATTCAGTATAGAGGCTGGACATGGGAATGGAACGTTGGCATCGGCCACTAGATTTTTATTTTCCGTTCCGAGCTCAGATAAGGAATGAGAAATATAATCATATAAATTTTCAATTAAGTATATGAATAACACAATAACAGGTATTTGTGAAGACATTTTAAAAAAATGTTACAAAATTCAGGACAGCATGCAAAAGAAAAATGCAAATGAATGTGCTTCAGTACAGAAGAATCACGATCGTATTGAGAAGTGTATAGATATTGGGCCGTTTAAATTGTAAGATGCTGGGATTTTTTTAAATAATTTTCATTGTGCAGTTTTACGACCGATATAGCAAAAAGATACCATATTTAATTGGTGGAAATAAAAAAATAATTCGACCACGCAGCTGAACCGCTGACGAGTTGAGCAAATTTCCAAAATTAAGTTTATAGGCCTATGTTTTAGGGTTACAATCAACAATTTGGGAAATAGGTCTATTCACGACGGTTCGCACGCCATTCCGCAGATTGGGAGTATCTTCAATACATAATGCATTGCGTGCTTCGAACGCCAAAACCCGTATTGGGAGTATCTTCAACAAATAAAGCATTGCGTGCTTCGCACGCAATCTCTTGTATTGGGTGTATCTTCAACAGACAATGCACTGCGTGCTTCGCACGCCAACCCCACGGTAGAATCAATCACATGGCTTTGAACCGGGTACTTCTATGGTATTTTACGTTTTGATCGATTTTGGAGGAATCAAGCGAGCTATAAGGTCGCGTAAAAAAACAAAATGTGCAGAATAACATCCTACATTTATATTTGTAGAAAAAACTCAAAAACAAATTCATTCTCAAAGGAAAAATCTAAAAAAAAAGTTACTTCCGGTCAAAACACGTGCTTCCGATAGTTGGATTTTTTTTCTAACGAACTCGTCCGAGCGACGTACACAACCAACATGTGTACCAAATTTGAACCAAATCGGACTTAAAATGCGGCCGCTAGAGTGCGAACACATATATACATATATACATATATACATATATACATATATATATATATATATATATATATATATATATGATTTTTAATGACACCCCAAAACGTGTTCTTGGGACCATGGTCTGTGCTCATTTGCTAATCCCGACCTTGAGTCTTACATAAGGGCCAGTGCAATAGCTCATTTTTCCTATGGAAATTCGCTAATAAGACTTAATATATTGAATCAAATACATAAACAAAAATGAAATAGTTTGAAGTTATTCAAATAAAAAATAAGAAGAAGATTGTAATACAAAAATCCGGAAAAGTAATATCTAATTGAAGCCTACAAGGTAATATCCAACCATAGTAATATTCTAACATTTGTAGAACAAACTATTGAAAAGTGGACCTTTAACTAACTTTCTTGTTTAAAATATTAATTAATTATAAACTTGAATTGGACTTTAGAATACAATTAGAATGTATATATGTAAAAATGAAATATAATTGTATATTTTTTCCCACAGCTATTACCCCGAGAAGAAATAATAACTTGTAATTTATTTGAATTTGTATTATTTAAAAAAAAAAATGGTAAATGAATTGTTGTACATATTAAACAAATCATAAAGTGTCAATCAATAATTTATAGTTCTTATAAAACACAGGAGTCCATAAAATAAATTGTGCAGAGTGTGATTTTTATTACATAGGACAAACAAGTAGACAGTTTGAGAAGCGTTTTAAGGAACATTTATTTACCCAACAGGAATATCATCAACGTAAAGTCAAATTATGCACACCATTTAATATTAATAGTATGGCGATTTTAAGACATGGACGCCATGCAGGAATTTGAGATATATAAAGCATTTAAGTTGAATAAACTCGAACTTTTGAACGAAAACTCAACTTCTAGTCAAATTCGTTGTACGACACAGCCATGATAACGCAGTAAATAAGCGGGTTTAACATCCGTTCTGCAGTCTTCCTTTATTGCAGGTGCGCTTAATGTGAGTGTAAAGTAATGAGTGAGAATATCTGATGATGGGGCATAAACACCGTAATACTAGGAAAAGAAACCACAGACGATTTGCAGTAAGTACTTGATAACTTGTTAATCATATCGTTGACTTGGATACTATAGTCGAAAATGAGTTTCAAAATAAAAAAAGGTACCATAAACTGGCACATACTTTCTCACAAACATATTTAACACGTTCACTGCTAAGGACGCACTATGAGAAGCGGCCGACGCACAGTGCATTACACGCCAACGTATTGGGAGTATTTTCAGTACACAGTGTATTGCGTGCTTCGCACGCCAATTTTGAGCCTATGTGCGTCCGCGTTCAAATATTAGTAATTATTACGTAGAAAGGTTCAAAAATAAAAAATAAAGCAATTTCTACTCATTTATACATAAATATTTATACTCATTTATACTCTTCTCATAAATATAAAAGGTCAGCTCCTAGCATAGGAAACACGAAATTTGCGTAGCAGTGAACGTGTTAAACAGATTCACTGTGACTTCATAATTGTATTAAAGTAGGAGAGTAACTAATACATATTATTAGCTGAACGAGTATTTTTAAAAAGATGCAGTTTTTTGCATATTGTAGAGTACATTAAGGGTCTTCTATACCTTGCGTAGAACAGCAAAAATATGCACTTCGTACTACCGTGTTTCGCACGCCGTTTTTCAACCTAAAAAGTTGTGAAACATCTTAAATTGTTCTTAAAGGCTTTGTGCTTTTGTCTTATATCTCGTAATTGACAGAAATCGTCGGCAACTCCTTTTAATCAACAGTTTAAATGAGTAAAAATCGATTATTTTTAACGCATTTTTGGGAGTTTTTAGCAATAATTTCCATATTTTAAACTAACACGTAAAAAAATATAAAGCCTTCTTTATAACTTTAAGTAGTTTCCCAGATTATTAATTTATAAATAGAATCCGAAACACGGTATTACGAATGCATGTTTCAACGATTTTGCGGCTTGAGTCAGGCCTTTTGCATTGAAATCATACTGTACACTCGGGAGTTTTCTTCAAGGTAAAGAAGAGCCTTAAGGGCTACAAATAAGAAAAATTTTATCAAAATCGTTAGAGCCGTTTTTTTATTTAAAAAATAATAACTGATTTTTTGGGGATTTTTTTTCCAAAAAGGGGGTTGTTTTTCAAAATGTTTCAAACCTTTTTTCGTGCATCTATACAGGTCTAATTGACATGTTTGGTGCAAATTTGTTCGAAATCAGTGAAACAGTTCTGTATGCATACAGCTTTGTGCTATAAATACAGACAGACATTTTGTAGAAACCGCGTTTTTTACTCAGGGGTCCCAAAACAGATATTTCCACAAAAATCTCAACATCGATTTTTTTGCGATCACTATTATAGTGATCTATAGTGAGAAAGTAAAAGGTTAAAATGTTTCTTAGTTTAGAAGGTGACAATTCCCTGGTAAATAAGCTTTCAAATAATGCAATACAGCGTCCGTTCGTTCCGCTTTGTAAACAGTATTCCAACTGAACACAAAACATGACATGCTTAAATAAATACTGTACTGTATTACCAGACACTCTGTATAATATGTGGATTTTTTGTTACGTACAAGTAAATTAACATTCTAAGAAAGATAATTTTGTTTCAATTTTATAAGTTCGATTAGATTTCCATAATATTATAAATCTTTATTCTTAATCCAAAAGTCAAAGGATATTTTTACCTTGTTACCATTCTTCAAAATATTTGTTCATACTTTTATTATGTTAAGAAATTTAAATCCCAATACATTTAATATGCCACGACTTTTTAAAATAGCACGTATAAATCACCCTAGTGCTACCCTAGTACTAAATAATACCTAACTAGACTAAATATTCCACCATTCTTCAAAATATTTGTTCATACTTTTATTATGTTAAGAAATTTAAATCCCAATACATTTAATATGCCACGACTTTTTAAAATAGCACGTATAAATCACCCTAGTGCTACCTACAGTGACTTGATAAAGACAGTGTGGCCAACGAGCGCTGGCCGCCATATTGTTTCCAACTCAACACGGGTTTATATTAGCGTAGGGACGATTTTTCGCATTTAACTCCAATTTTCGCTTCAAAATTGTTCTTATGCAATTGGATTAATACAGTGTCACAAAAATTGTCAAGTATAAACCATTTTTTTCGATATATTTTCCTCGCTAAATGAATGAATACACAAAATATCGGCTGGCACTTTTTTACTACTCGTGCACATTATCATTAAAACATCTATATAATCTAATTAAATTTAGTGAAGTGTATACTATTATTATTTTTCTTCATAAGAAAAGTACAAGCAATATTTCTGTGTAGTTGAATTTTTAACAATTATAAACACAATTTGAGTAGTTTAATACAAATGGAACAAAACTACTGTGGTACATCTAGCCCATTGAAATGTCAAACGTTGGCCCTTTGAAAAATACCTTAAGTTTTTTTAAATAAATTATAAATCCAAAATTATAAATGTAAAAAATCTGTTTTAAAAGAAAAAATTAAAAAAATATTTTTTTCCAAAAATACATTTTTGGGAGAAACATATGAAATTTTAGCAAAATTCAAAAGTTTACGTATTTAAAAAATGTATGAATACTTCAAAATGCAAAATTAGGGTTTCTAAACTATATTATAAAGGATACATATATGCTACCCGGTACCCAAAAATAACTTCAAGTGTAATTTTGTGCGTTGTTTTATATATATTTTGTATTCTAAAAACTAGTAGGCCTATTAGTTTTTCCACGAGTAAAAAAGTTCATAAAAACACAAAATATGTTTCCGACCAGGCATAAAATAAAGCCTAATATATTTTCAATTGGCCTACACAAAAATATAATAAACACGTTATTTAATAAGTAGGCTACCGTATTGAAAAGAAAAAATATGGCAAGTAGACGTATTGTAAATTTTACCTTAAAAGGTTAACACAAACAAAATATGTTCCAAAAAGGCATACAACGAAGCCTAATTTATTATAGCTAAACACAAATATATTAGTACTACCACATTATTTTGTAAGTAGGCTATTACAGAAAGCATTAGGTAGGCCTAGTTATAGTTTTCACGCACTCAAGCAATTAATAATAGCCTACAGTGACAAGAGATAAAAGTAGACTATAATGTAATAAACCATGTACCAAATAAATCTGAAGAATCTCCTGAGTACAATGATATATAATATAACTTAATTATTGCTAAAATAGTACTCCAGGTAGGCTACTCTTTGCCAGAAAGAAGGTTAATGGGATAAGTGAAAATAATTAATACAATCATATACAATGAAAAATAATTGCGTACAAACTTTATTTTAGGTTTACATCACTAATTTACATTTTATCTTCTTAATACTTGTACTTAATACTGTCAAAACCATTAGGCTATAATGGCCAGTTATCTATAGACTGTAATTTCAGTTTTCACTAAGTTAACACTAAATTACAACTGAACTATTAATAAACTTAATAATTAAATCATAAACTAGTAAAAACCATACAAAAAAGCAAAGAAAAACAATGAAATAACAGCAGTAATATCACGAAAAGAAGTAATTCCTATTTAAATAACATTACTGTAAGCAGAAAAATGGAAACAATATGGCGCAGCCAATAGAAAACAAGACGTCCGTTGACCACACTGTCTCTATCTAGTCACTGTAGTGCTACCCTAGTACTAAATAATACCTAACTAGACTAAATATTCCTTGTTTATTTGGTTGCATTATTTAAAGACAATGGTAGTTAATCGTTCCATCGTTCTTCCTATAGTTGATTTCTCAGCCTTGTTAGTATCCTCCCCCTCCTCCGTATCGATCTACCCCTGCACCGCATTAATTGCGAATTTCCTTTGTTTATATTTTCCTTGTTGCTTACAATTTAATGTCAGAGTTATTTTAAAATCGGATTGGTTTATTAAAACTACCTGTTCACTTTGACGTATTAAACAGAGTGTTCCAGTCTTCAGGAAATATTTCTTTGCTTCAAAATTCTGGAAAAAAGTGGTATTCCATTTAACCGTGTAGATTTATTAACGAAAAGTAATTTTTTTATACGGTGAATAATAACCTAAAGGTGCCATTTTTACTATTTAAAAAAACGTTATATACCAATTCTCCTTAATCGTTGAAAATGGTGGACAGTTAAATTCTGTAAACTGAAGTAATAAATTAAATGTTGCGTAAAACAGTCAATTTATAAAAATTTCTAGAATTAAACATGTAATTGTTGGAAACCATGAAGTTTTTATGATGTACTGTGTGCAATTATTTACTATATTTCAACTGTGGAATCTATCCTGAAGCTTTTATTTTATGTAAAATAAACTGTTTTAAATGTACTTCCGTTGTTTTCTAGTTGTAGTGTCCAGTTGTTTCGAGTTGTCGCAGTTGCGATATTCCGCTGACACAATAGTGAACTGAATATTTTAACGTAGCTTTTATTTTAGGTAAAATGTTTTCTTTTATACAAACAAGAATGATTTACTATTACACAAAATACAAATATGCACACGATTTTCAGTTTTATAATTTGAAATGAGTAATTAGAGCAATGACACAAGTACCCAGAATGTCGACAAGTTAGTAAGCATTTGGATCTCAGAATTAACCGTCCCAAGACTTAATTAAATTTTTAACATTGTATATTTAGCCTACATTTTTATAGCGTTTTTATTTATATTCAACTAATTAATGTTTAAGGTTAAAACAGTAGCAAATAAATTAAATTCAGTGTTAATTTTACGTTAAAGGTTAAATTGCATTGTGGTACCCCACGGATAAGTGCAATCTTATTTTGATATACAGAGCTTTCATAAAGTAACTTTAACCCCTCTTATTATATTTGTTACTGAAAATAAATTAACAAAACTTTTTATGTATCTTGTGTTGCATAACAGAACACATTTTTTGACATATCTGACACGCTAATAATTTGGGGGGGGGCTTAGGAGGGGGGAAAGGGGACTAATAATGTCAAATTTATGGTAGGTCATGTAATACACCATTGAAAAGCTTATTAAAAGAGAAACACAATGGCGCAAACTAGAGCTTAATATCTTACTTCGTTTCAAAGTCAACAGTCGACCCTCTGAAAAATAACATACAACCTACTTATTCCTAATATCAACAAATTAATAACCTGCTTTGATGTTATGATATTAATATCATTTTCCAGAACTTCGATTGTCCATTACTTTGAAACGAAGCAACATACTAAGCTAAAGTTTGCGCCATTGTGTTTCTCTTTTAATAAGCTTTGCAATGGTGTATTACACGACCTTCCTTTATATTTGCAATTTGTTATCCCCTTCCCCCCTAAAGCCCCCCAAATGCATAAGGGTTCAGATGTGTAAAAAAATGTTTCCTGTAGCACAAGATATTTACAAAGTTTTGTTAACTTATTTTCAATAAGAAAAATAGTAAAGGGGGTTAAAGGGACTTTATGAACACTGTTTAATATAGAGGGTAGTCTAAAATACCTTTTTTGAAATACTTTCTTACCTTATTTCTACTGAAGGTTTGAGTATTCAACCATAATCAGGATTACACATATTATACAGACAACACACATTTCACTCCATGCGATAGCTGTTGATAGTTCAAAACTATTTCAAAAGTTTCATAGTAAAGTCAACGAAATTTAAAAAAAATTTAAACTTAAGACTTAACGTTTTTATAACCCTCTATGATAATTTTAAATGATAAAGAGGATAAAATAACACACTTTTTGATTTTCAATCATACCCAATCCAGTATTAACCGTGTTGTTAGATGGGAGAATAATATACAGCATTCAGTAAATTGGTAAGATCAAATTATTTCACAGTTATAAGTATTTAGTTTCAAAGAATAGGACCTGACACTCGCCAGTTTTTAATTGGATTAACTGTCCAAGAGGGCACAAATAGTTACGCTCCAGGTGGTAACTCGATCCATGTTTTGTGCAAACACTTTTTGTTTGTTTCTTTCTCATACGTACGTTTTAATTAAATACATGTTAAATACATTAAATGCATGTTATTAAATACAAACAATACAAAAGTGTAGTCTATTATATTATCAAGAGAAAATTGTGTTGATTTTATTTATCTCAAAACCCGCTTACCCGATTCGGATGAAACTTTTACTGATATCTTAATCGTTCCCGTCCTGGTTGCATGGCCTATTTATAATCGTCATTTATCTAAAAGCGGCTGTGCAGTGATTGATAAAGAGACACGTTTTGTTACAATGTTGTATGTAAATACCCTCCTCGGCTAATCCGTTAAAGATATAACAAAATAGTAAGCGGAAGAAATGTTCAACACAGCATAGTCTGAAATACCTTATCGAGACCGTGACACTGGCCACAAAATACACGACTGTAAATTAAATATATGTTTTCGCAAGGTACTTATTTCCTAGATAAATGTTTTATAAATAGTAAATCTATAAAAGATAAAACAAGTTAGTTTTCAGCAATTAGCTCCTATGAAGCAATCAAATCAAAAATGGCTATTTTCACGATTCAAAGATTTCACATCAGAATTATTATTGTAAATATTTAAACGGTATGTTATAAGATTTTCTGTCAATTATCCGTAATGTCACTGCTAGCGGACTTAATCAAACTACCTAAACTCTTATTTTGTTCGCATTTTACAACGTATACTTTAAAACTTATTTTATATACTAGGGGAGACCCCTGCGTGCTCCGCACGCCAACCCCCCCCCCCCCCCCACCTCCCTGTGAAGTCAGCA
This sequence comes from Philaenus spumarius, assembly GCA_018207615.1. Classification (NCBI taxonomy): domain Eukaryota; kingdom Metazoa; phylum Arthropoda; class Insecta; order Hemiptera; family Aphrophoridae; genus Philaenus; species Philaenus spumarius. The sequence goes on along the minus strand of JAGFPH010005014.1, from coordinate 76,662 downwards.
AGGCTCAGGTCTACACTTTAATAAAAACCTAACCTAAAAATTAGAAATACTAATAATTGATTTAAAATTTGAAATAAACTGTTAGTGAAAATATTAGAGACTACAGCTGATTACTCAATCAACAATAAACATTATTTATTTATTTTGGTTCAGTCTAGGCCTAACTTAAAATATATAGATAGTTGTTGCCCGTCGATATTCGGCGGATACAGCTCCATTTGTGGTGAGTGGAGCGGTAGGCAGAATGATGGTGCGAAACATGTATAAAATTTACTTTTTAAAATGCTATTTCCTTCCAATTATTTTTCTTGCAGCAAAGTTAAATAAGAAAAAAAATGGTTTCGACAATCAGTGAATTGAACTAATATTTTATACACATAATCTAATTTTTTGGGATGTCAATACAGATATTAAAGAAAGGAGAAAACCCATTACCTTGCATACATAGTACAGTTGCCGACTACCATGAAAAATATTGCAATTTAAAACTGTAGGCCTATTTTTAAAATGTTGTATTTATGTAGGCCTTAATTATATATCAAGATAAAGATACAAATGTTATCTTTTAATTGGTTTTTATTTCATATTGATTACCGAAGTGAAGCGAAAGCGTATCTTCCATAAATTTTTATAAATGAATAAATTCATTGTTGATAAAAGGTTGTATTTTTATATTCACTTTATAACCTCAAAGCAAATCTTATAAGTATTATAGCCTACCTTAATTTTAGAACTCATTAGAAGAATTACATTATTGATGAATTGTAATTATTAACATAACCCCAAAATACAATCTATGCTAGGTTTTATACAGATGATGAGTTAAATCAGCTGTTATAATATATGAGCCTTTTATCTTCTTCTGTTGTTAGGCAAGAACCCTTGTTTCTTAACAATCAGCTGATTGAAGAACTGTAAAATAAAATCATTGCAAAGGTTTGAAAATGTAGATTTTTTTTAATTTAAGAAATTATGATGACGTAAAAGTAAATAAAACCTGTTAATATAGAAAATTTTTGCTTTTATTTGGTATAAACTGAATGTAAAACGGTCCAGTGAAAGTATCAGACGAACTGTCCAAAGGATTGAAAAAGTTTACTTTTTCTCCCATGTTAAATCTCCATAAGAAAAGTTTATTTTTCATTTTTCACCCACTTAACGTAAATATTTTCAAAATACAAATAAAATCTGCTAATATAGGACCGAAAACCTTTGTTTTGGTAAAACCCGCATGTAAATCGGCCCAGTAGAAGTCTCAGACGAACTGTCCAAATGTTTTTTTCCTTACGGCTTTAAATATATAGATAATGGCACGAGTGCACTTTTATTTTTGTAAATGTAATTTGTAGGCAGATTAACATAAGAATATACAGAGTGTATTTTTTAAATGGGTTAACATTGGAATCTTGTAAATTAGAAATCTGAAAGAAACTTTAAATGGGGAACCTCAACTTGTTTTTGAAAAACATAAAAATATGTGTGTAAACTGTTTGAAAATGATTGAAATTTTCCCATATGACAGCTAACTTTCAAATTTCTTGTCGAAAACCCTATGTTTTATGGGATTTTGGACTTTACAAGTCATTGTAAGATTATTTAGTTCTTAATTTTTTTTTTATATGACCAACCGTTCAAAAGTTGCAGGGGTTTTAATATTGCACTAACTGAGCGGAAGGTTTTTTTGTATGCAAACATTTTGTACCTATGAAAAGGGTATCAACATGAATAAAGCAGGGTTTAGACAAACAAGCTGCTGTTTTACAAACCTGTCGTTGAATTGTATAAGGAACCTGTTGTAATTTACGAAAAGTTGTTGATAAACATCAAAACTATAATTCGTAAATTACAAAAATGGTAAATTAAAAGTTTTTCTTGGAGACGAAATTGGGATTTTCAGTTAATTATTTGAAAACAGGAAAACATTGAGATACATTTTGTTATCTACTGATTAGGCCTTTACATTGAAGTTTTCTGCAAGATCAAAAATAAGACCATCATTAGTAAAATGTATCGGTTCACTAAATGCAGTGCACGTAATGCAACGATGTCATAATGGCCATCCTTTAAATGCTGAAACAGTTGCATACATTACTTCACGTTCAACTTACATAGTTAGACAAGGTGTTACAAAAGTTAGAGACGGTTTTACTAATTAATTTTGACAACTACTTGGAAACCACTTGTTATAAAAAAGTAAAAAATATTACACCTACTAGTAGTCCCCTATGAAAAATTACAGACAAATTAATTAGATTCACAAATACTCGGTAAATGTGTACAATTATAACGATAATAAAATTGTAGGCCTATTTGTTAAAATTTTGTATTTATATAAGTTATTATATATTTAAAGAAACACACAAATATCATCTTTTAATTGATTTGTATTTCATATTGATAGATCAAATGATTTAGAAGTTATTAATAATACAGTGAAGAAATTAATAATCGAATATGTTTATAATCGAACGTCTATGTCTGAGTTATACGAAGATGTACGAACGTTTCTGAAGTTAAACGAATGAATATATCTTCTTTAAATTTGTATCAAGGAATATACTGATGACTAGGGGAAACCTCTGCGCCAACCCCGTTGGAACCTTCTATACGCACAATCATGTTATGATTTCTTTATAATAAAGGTGTAGGATTACTAATAACCCCAAAGCTAAGATGGTAAATAACGTTAAATGTCCAAATCAAATTATTTCATATATTTTATAAAAGCAGTTATAATAAAGGTTAAAAGAACCAGTAAGGCTCAGGTGTACACATAATCAAAAATTTAACCAAAAAATTACTCACTAAAAATGTTTTTATCAAATTGAATTATAGCCTATGTTACTCAGGGATGGAGTAGCTTTTTATTGGTAAAACTATTTTTTCAATCGGTTCAGTAGTTCCAGAGATTACGCCGTCATACAAACAAACAATCAAATTTTACAACTTTATAATATTAGTGTAGATAAAAGGTTGTATTTATAAACTCAAAGAAAAAAATATAACTTATGCATACATTAGTTCTATAACTCATATTTAAAAAAAATCAACTTCACAAGAAATTATAATGATTGAAGTTGTAAACATAACCCCAAAGTATAATCTACGCTAAGTTTTGTTTAAGTATTACAGATGATGGATGAAATCAGCTGTTATATTATATGTTACTCACGTACGTACGTCAGTCGTATATATAACAAACTCAAAATTAAGGTGGGAATTAAGTATAAACTAATATTTTAGAAACTTGCTTAAAATAAATTACATAGCGTTACTTACTATAAACAAGTTTGTACAGATTATACCAAAACAGCAATGTTACAATTAAAAATCAGCTGACGAAGAAGTATCATAAAATAAACCCGTATGTTAATAAATGTTGTTAACAATGTTGATCTAAAAAATAGTAATATGAATATCAATACTTTTACACGTATTATAAATAAACATTTTGTAATACCATCTACTCCAAAATATTTCCACAACTAAAAGTTACTTCAATTCAAAACCCACATTTTCCCATTTTCATGAGTTATAAATTCCACTCAGGTCGAGATAACCCCAAACCCCCGAAACAAGAGACAAAATGGAACGTGTTGTAAGTAGGTCAAGGGAAGGTTGCAGTGGGAGGACCGGGAGAACCCGGGAGGCGCGTGGTAGGGTCGGGATAGAGCCGGGTGGTAGGGGTAACATAATTGGAAAAATTCATTAAAATTTCTGCGATCTTGTTGAGATAACGTTAAATAGTTAGGCGTGAGATTATAAAACTGAGGGGACAAAGTAAAAAATATTATCTCGAGTAAATCAGTATTTTAATTAAGGGATGTGCGGAATGGAACCCGTCTGTTTCTATAGTATCCCTTCCCCCTCCCCCACCCTCTCCCTCTCCTCTCCCCATTCATTTATCCGTCGTCAAACTATCTCTATTCTTCTATAAGCCGTTTTTAATTTCACCCCATATCTTTAGGGCTCTTTGTCCCCTTTTAATATAGGTTACACTATGTTTGTTTATTTACGCTTTTGAAACTCGTCCGATATTGGTGAAACTGTGTATGTGATAAACATTGTCTTCTGGATGACGTGTTGTTATTATTATTTTTAAAATAGAGGTATACAAATTAAACGAAATCGATAAAAACTAAATTTTGGTATTTTTTACAGAGTACGTTATCATTAAAAACATACCATCAATTTAAACGAAAAATATTGACGCAGAAAAGTCAAGTGTGCCAATTGAGCATGGAGATTTAACAAAATTGAAATCAGGACATGGTTAAACAAGGGTGCATGGACGGAATTTTACAAAATTTAAGAACTGATTTACAATTATCGTGATAGAAGTGAAACGTAAATAGACAAATAGAAAATAACATTTAAAAAAGCGATTGCATTTAAATTATTTGAGGATTAAGTATCTAAAAGTCAACAGTCAAATTTATGAACGTTTTTATGGTATATTCCAAAACTTATCATTGTTACCTGCAGTTTAAATCCTTTTGAAAAGACCTATTACAAAATGTTACTTTCAGTATTTTAATGTTGTTGGATACATACGTATTATTTTCAAAATGTTAATGTTATTGGATACACAACATACATACATAACTAAAAGTTTTACTTTCAGGATTTTAATGGCTTTTAGATATATAAGTGTTTTATTTTAGCCTTTCAATGGTTTTTAGA
>JAGFPH010005014.1:56946-71969 GCA_018207615.1 Philaenus spumarius | reverse complement strand
GATACATTCGTGTTATTTTAAGCCTTTTAATGGTTTTTACCTAAATAGTGTTATTTTCAGGGTTTTAATGATTATGTATAAAAAAAAAATTATTTTCAGAATTTTCAGACATATAAATGGTATTTCAAGATTTTACTATTGTTGGACACATAAATGTTATTCATAGAATGTTAATGGTTTTTAAATATATAAGAGTTTTATTTTAGCATTTTAATGGTTTTTAGAAATATACCCTTTTCAGGATGTTAATGATTTTTAAGCACATAAGTGTTATTTTCAACCTTTAGTTAGTTTTACATTAATAAGTGTTATTTTCCAGGTTTTAATACTTTTTACATATATGTAAGTATTTTTTTCAGAATTTTGATAGTTTTTATACATATAAGTGTTATTTTTAGCATGGTAAATGGTTTTTAGATACATACGTGTATTTTTTAGGATCGTTAATGGTTTTTAGATATATATAAGTGTTATTTTTAGCATGGTAAATGGTTTTTAGATACATACGTGTAATGTTTAGCATGGTTAATGGTTTTTAGATTTATATAAGTTTATTTTTCAGAATTTTAATGATTTTTTGCATAGTATTATTGTAGTGTACCAAGAGCTACTTTCTCAGCAACTGTAGGACAAATTTTGTTTCCATTGTACAAAAGATAGAAGGTTGTAAACCAATTTGTTTTAATATTTATTTTCATATCTGCTTTTGGGTTCACTACGAGTACTAGCATGTAAAACAAAACGTCGTCAAATTAAAGAGGCTGTGGCACAAGCGATAAAACTTATTTTGTTACATATTGTAAAGCATTTACATTCTACACATTTTGTGAATTGGAAAGATTTACTTGTATTTATAACTTTCAGGCGTTCCCCGCCAAATTGATGTTGAACTTTCCCCTAGGAGACTAGAATTATTAAATAATGTAAGAGTGAAAATATCACTATTTGTCAACTAGGGTGTTTGACAATAATTATAAATTAAGTAACTGTTGTATCTGGCTCAGGCAATGTTAAAAATAGGAAAATTTTCCAGGGAATAATTAATTTGTCAAAGTTAACGATTTAACTAAAAAACAATATTTAAACTTTCATCTTCTACTTTGTGCTCCCAGGCACGAAATGTCTATAAACCTCTTTCTAGTCTAAATTTTTAGTGCAAGTACGATTCCGACAATAATCATTGTACTACATTAAAAGAAAATGATTATCTAAATTTCTAAGAAAGACTACTTATTGCAGTTGTTACGAAGGTGCGACTACCAGCAAATGTATGTCTTGATTTTCGTTTCGTAATCTCTAAACCCCCAACACCACCATCAACTCAAAAACGTATTTAGGTAAGTTTTTATTGACATATAAACGGCCGTCATGTACAAATTATTTCCAAATTGATAAATAAGATATAGAAATGAAAACCCTCGGTCGAGTTAGTGACATTGGGCTACATTGAAAAACTTAAATACCACTACAACTCTAACCAGAACCAAACACTAATGACATTAATGAAAGGTTTTGTTTAACACCAACCCTTTAAGGGGTGGAAAACATGGGTTAAAGGACACAAAAATGCATAATTAAGTCGGATATATTAAGAAATTGTCGCTCTTTCTCTCTTATAATCTGTTTTTAACTGCGTTTTACATCTCTGTCGTTTCACTTCCATCTCTGTTTCTCCCACTGCGCATTGTATTAATTACAAAGTAAGACATCAAAACTTCCTCCGTTCCCGGGAATACAAAGCGCGCGTGCTGTTCCTAGCGGGTACAATCTGCAACACTCGTACTGTAATCGCATTAGGACGTGACGTCACGGGGACACCGATTTCGCTATTAACGAGCTAAAGCAACTCCGGAGAAATGTAAAACGTAATGTTCGTGATTTGAGTTTAGCGAGTTTATTAGTGACCATAGTTTTATTTTTTGTGCATTTCTAACAATGAAAACTATTAAATTGTATTAAAATTTTTATAATATCATTTTAGTTATAGTTCAATCAAATTAGGGCTATACCTGGAAAATCCCCCTGCTGGGAGACTTTGAATATTGTGCTTAGCACTAGTGAATTGGCAATAAATTGGAAAGAAAATAAATCGTTAGAGTTGTATACAGGGTGTCCGAGAACTCTCTGGACCCCTTTTGTGGATATGTTCCTGGGATCGATACAAACATATTTCGCAATATAAACATGGGTCTACGGGGCTTATTTTTTCGTCTGTTTGTCAGTATGTGTTTTTTTACAAAATACTTAATATTTTTGAAAGTAGAAAGGATATTGAGCTCAAATTTTGTACACCTATTTGTTGCGTAACCTCTTATCACTGTACGAAAAATTAGAACATTATTTTAAATATTTTCAAAATGGCGGCCGTTCATAATTTTTAATGTCAAATATCTCAAAAACCGCTAACTTTATAAAAAAAATTACAAGAGACAAAAAAGTTTACTTTTTTAATGACAAACACAACAGTTTTTTTATTATGTCTGTAGCTCAAAGGATTACAGAGATATTGACAAAAAAAGGGAAAATGTATTTCTTGGTAGTTGTCAACAATACCCAGAATTACTCTAGAAACAAAATATTTTAAAGCTATTATGAGCTAAAATAATCAGTTATTGGCATTATGTTCCAGGCACTTTCTGAGCTGATTCTACTAGCAAAACTAATGAAAAAAGTTCATATATTCATATTTCCGGAAATTTTTCGTTAGCGTTATTTGTCAGAATTGAGACCGAATTTTGCGTTTTGGGTCAAATATCGCAACAATTACTGCAGTTACAGAACTGGGACATATTTTATTAAATTTATATGCTCATTCTACGTAAATTAAATTCAATTTCACACCTTAATTAACGTCCTACATATTTCAATAGCGATTCGTTTCTGTGAATAATCTGAAACATGGGTGAAATCTTTCGCCAGCTGTAACTCGCTAACGAAAAATTTCCGGACCTATGAATATATGAACTTTTTCCGTTATTTTTGCTAGTGGAATCAGCTCAGAAAGTGATCGGAACATTATGCAAATAACTTATTATTTTAGCTTTAACTTTAAAATATTTTGTTTCTAGAGTAATTCTGGGTATTGTTGACAACTACCAAGAAATACATTTTCCCTTTTTTGTCAATATCTTTGTTATCCTTTGAGCTACAGACAAAAATAAAAACACGTCGTGTTTGTCATTAAAAAATTAAACTTTTTTGTCTCTTGTAATTTTTTTGTAAAGTTAGCGGTTTTTGAGATATTTGTCATTACAAATTATAAACGGCCGCCATTTTAAAAATATTTAAAATAATGTTCTAATTTTTCGTACAGTGATAAGAGGTTACGCAACAAATAGGTGTACACAATTTGAGCTCAATATCCTTTCTACTTTTAATAATATTAAGTATTTTGTAAAAAACACATACAGACAGACAGACGAAAAAATAAGCTCCGTAGACCCATGTTTATATTGCGAAATATGTTTGTCTCGATCCCAGGAACATATCCACAGAAGGGGTCCAGAGAGTTCGAGGACACCCTATAAGTAAAATCAATTACTATTAATTGTCAATAAAAATATTAAAATGTGTTTAAACTATATAAATTCAAATAGAAGTGCGACCAATGAGGTCTACACAATCAACTTCTCAGTATGACACAAATTAATATTATCGATAGTAATAATAACAATATTTTTGAAGTGCAAACTTGTACAGGCGCACCGCGTCCAAAAAATATACATTCATTTTCAAAATATTCTACATGAACAACTTCTTTTGGGATGTGAGAATTTTTGAATAACATGATACTAAAGTAACACGAGACAAAAAATTAGGTTTTTACTATTAAAATGAATAATGTATGATTTTAATTGCCATTGTTGCATTACAAAACATAAGTAATTCATGGTAATTTGGTGCAAGACTATGCTCATAAAACTCAATTTTACAGTAAATTCGTTAAACCCTTAAACAGAGCGAAAAATGGATCGCGGCGTAACTAGGTCAAGGGAGAGGGTGGTTGTGCCTGGGGTTGTGCGTGGAAGGGTTGCAATCAGGATAAAGCGTACGGGGAATCTATTATTTTATAATTTCGACGAAAGCTTAGGGTGTGTTTTTGAATAACGAAAAGCGATTACAAATTTTGTATTAAAGATTGTATAGCATGTACAGTAGTTAAGGAAGGATAAAAGGACCGGAATTTTTATAATTACGGAAGAGAACAACAGAATATACAAAATAAAAAGCCTAACACAAATTATTCCCTTACCATTTAAAGTGCACGCGAAACAAATTTTATCTGCAACGACTGGATAAATGACTGGATTCCAATATCTTAACTTTAAAATTTATCTTGAAAACCTCACTTTTAATAATATTTTTAGGGGCTACATAACCTTCCGAGTCGTTTTTATTCTTATCGAGTAGTTTTTTCCATAAGTCGGTTGTTAAATCAAATTTAAGGGGAGGCGGACCCTCCATAAGACGAGATGTTAACCTATGTTCCTTTTTCTCAGAAACTACTGCACCAATAATGCTGCAATTTTACACTAAGTTTAAATAGGCCTTTGGACATACACTGAGTTTTTTTAGCTATCTATACACAAAAACTTTTTTTTAAATTTTTTTTACAAAATCACTATTGAAAAATCCATTTTTTATTTTTAAACTTTTTTTAAAGTACTTTATTAGTGTAGTATATGTTTAAAAAAAAAACTCAGTGTGTGTACAATAAACTAGTAAACACTGTCAAAATATTTCAAAAGAATCGTTTCAGTAGTTCCTGAGAAAAAGGAACATAAACTTGAAAAATTGGTAAAAACCAAACTTTCGAAAAAACTCAAAAAAATAAAAACAAATAGTTTTTTTGTATCTTACGAGTTATTGAGAGGTATGATTAATTTTTTAAAGCTTTCTATACATCATTGTAAGTCAAACTTGATAGAGTTGGCTAGTTTTAGTTTGATATATATTTTAGACATAGGCTTTAAAAAAAAAACGCGTTACGCAGCGTAAACGAATTCGCAGGCAAGTTACCGGTCAACATTACAGTCAGATGACAAATATACGTGCTCCATGACCCTAAACCTACTTGACATTATTTATTTTATCTAACATAGCATACCAAACCTTGCCATATCCTATATTTTGTATTTTTTAGGCTTTTTTAGTTTCCGCGGAAAAAAATCTAAGATATAACCTAGTAAAAACATGTTGTTTACTTAACAACAAACAAAACAAAACCAAAAGCAGAAAAATATGACAGCTGTATTGCAGCAGCAGACACTAAAAGCTGCTGCCAACCTCAGAAAACGAAATAACAGCTTCTTACACAGCCGTACAAATAACATAGCCATACATATAACAACGCAGTAGAAAGTGGGGCACGATGCTACCTAAAAAGTCGGTGTTAACTATATTTCAAATTTTTTCCTCAGCTAAATATACTTCAAATCTACAAGTATTATATATCACTGCGTTCAGAAAAACCTAAATTTTAAGAAAAAAACATAATTTTTTTTTTTTTATTTATTGAGGGTCCGCCTTCCCTAAATAAACGGTACCAGGAATTGGCACATACTTTCTCCCAACAATATTTAAATTATTAAACAGATTCACTGTGACTTCATAATTGTAGGGTGGGGTAGGCGAGATGATTTTTTATTAAAGTAGAAGATTAACTAATAAATATTATTATTATTATCTTGAGAGAAAACTATTCGATCGATTTCGAACAAATTTTCACCAAACACGCCAATTAGGCTTGTATAAATTAGGCCTGTATAAGATGCAAGAAAAAATGTTTTGACAAATTTGGAAAAACAACCCCCTTTATGGCCCAAAACCCCCAAAAATCAGTTATTATTATTATTAGCTAAACGAGAATTTTTAGAAAGATGCTGTTTTTGCACATGGTATGGCTACAAATAATGCTACAAATAAGCCAAATTTTATCAATATCGTTAGAGCCGGTTTTTTATAAAAAAAATAAATAACTAATTTTTTGGGATGGTTTTTTGCCAAAAAGGGGGTTGTTTTTCAAAAATTTTCATACCCGTTTTTTTTGCATCCATACAGACCTACTTGACATGTCTGGTGCAAATTTGTTTGAAATCGATCAAATAGTTTTAGCTCTAGCTTTGTATACATTCGGACATTTTGTAAAAATCACTTTTTTGGACTCAGGATGTCCCAAAACGGATATTTCCACAAAAATCTCAACATCACTATACCTTTTTTGCGATCACTATACTTTCTCTATATTATAGTATAGTGAGAAAGTAAAAATCAACCAAGCTAAGTCTAAGAAGGGTTAACACCAATGCAAGACATAAATAAGTTGCAGAAAATTATAATAATTAGGCCCAAAATCGAAAGTCTAGCTATTTTTGGGGGGGTGGGGGGATCTAGTTTTCATAACAATGATTTCATTTATTTATACATTATATTTTTTGCATCCACGAACTGTTATTAGACCAATAAATCTGTTAAATACATTTTATGTCCGTCTACAGTCCTTTGTTAAGTCCTTATTCGATGGGACAATTGATTTCGGAGATCATTGCTCCATTTTCAAGTCAAATACAACATTTTTACAGTTATTACCACAGTCACATTGAAAACAACACAAAACAATTAAATAACTTAACACGTTACACAAATTATAATCCATCTTTGGCCAACCAATATCACCGGACTAAATGAAGTAGGAAAGGGGTCTTTCCGTCAAATCCTCCTGGATTAGAATCTAGGAACAATTTTACAAATAAAGTGTTTAACTGTAGATTTTTCCTAGCCAGGCAAACTGTAGAATGTGCTTTCGGAATTCTATCGGCTCGATTTCGCGTGTATGAAAGGCCTTTTGAATATAAGTTAGAGACTATAGATGAAATTGTTAAGGCTACGACTGTGCTTCACAATTATTTAAGAACTAATCGAAATCGAACTTATGGCCAGTCAAAGTGATTCTAATTTAGTTCCTTTACAACATAATCGCATTACAAGCTCAAGTCGATTTTTTTTATTCCGAGAAAAATTCAAAATGTATTTCAATACCGCACGAGGTTCCGTTGAGTGGCAAAGTAGATCAGTTCAGAGAGGGCACTACTGAGGATTCATTTTAACATCAAAAGTCTTGTTTTGGTCACAAAGCTTGTATTTTTTGTTTGTTTTTTTTACTATAATATATTGTAAAGTGTGTTTTCCTAAGTAGAGCAGTTCAGAGAGGGCACTACTGAGGATCCATTTTAACATCAAAAGTCTTCTTTTGGTCACAAAGTTTGTAATATATTGTACAGTGTGTTTTTCTGTTATAATTTCTTTGAACTATAATTTTAATAGTGCAATGTTTGATGTAATGTGAGATGTAATAATTTATTCTTAATAAGAAATACAGATAATGCTATAATAATATTTCATTAATAAATTACTATTCAAAATAGGCCCAGTTTTGTTAGCAGTACTTTAGTAGGAACATAAAAAAGTGGTGTTTCAAAAAAATAAATTTGAAATTGATATATAATTTTACACACTTCTATTTGGAACTAAATTACAAACCTTTTGTATATTTTGAAAAAAGTTACAAAAAATATTTACTACTTTTTATCTGGGCCTAAAGATGAACTTTTGTCTTCCGTTACTGAACATTTTTTGATTCTTGAGCTAATAACTTTGTAAATTTTACATCAATCAATTTTTACAGGCATATATGAATTCTTTGAACCTTTTCCTACAAAAAACCTATGTAACGCTTTTGGATTGAGGTGAAATATTTGGAGAATTTAAAAAAAAATATTTGCAACACGCAATAAATGGCTTGGCATAGCAGAAAGTTAGCATGGCACTGTTGGAGAGTTAAAAAGAAATAAAAATAATGTTAAGATTATAATAATTTACCATAAAAACCGAGTTCTGAATTAATTTTGTCCCACAGTTCATCCTTCATCTTCGTCCTCATATAATCAGGATGACTTGTGCCATACAACACATGACTGCCCCGCAAAATTTCAATCAAACGCGTTCCATCACGGCAAACCCATGGTAGTGAAGGACACACGAAGTCTGCGGCGTACCTAAGAACGGAAGTATTTAGTCCAATTGGTGTTCCGCGCTTGTACATTTATTTTGATTACCTCAGTAGTGTTTAAAATAATACGTTAGAACTGTGCTTGAGTTTATCATTTAGTATATTATCCTGATTATTTCTAAATGCGTTATATGTATGCATTTCTTCAAGAGTATTCATAAATAATGATTATGTGCAACTACAGTATTCAGTATTTCTAGATTAGTTTGGAAGCCCTCGATGTTGTGGTTAGTTTGTACCAGATGTTCTGCAATTTGGATTGCTGTGTTCCCATAGTAGGTTTCGTGTTGTGTTCAGATATCCTTAGTAACCTGTCCGTCCAGTATACAATTTAGGACAGTCTGAGCATTTTAACTTGGAGACGCCAGTTTGATTTGAAGTTTGACTATTGCTGCTGTTATGGTGGAAATAAGTTATTCAAGTGTGTTGTGTTGCTAAATGTGACTATGGTAATAACTGTATTTGACTAGAAAATGGAGGCATGATCTCCGAAATCGATTATCCCATCGAATAAGGACATACTAACAAAGGACTGTAGACGGACATAAATGTTTTGTAATAAATTGTATTAGCCATTTATTTATAAGTTAACTGTAAACAAAGTAACAAGTGCTAAGTAATTCACGACCAATATTAATTTCTACGACATTTTCATTTTCACTTTTTCTAGAAAAAATTATAAATTAGCTATTTTTACTTTCTCACTATACAGTACTATAGTATAGAGAAAGTATAGTGACCGCAAAAAAAATCGATGTTGAGATTTTTGTGGAAATATCCGTTTTGGGACCCCCTGAGTTCAAAAAAGGGTTTTTACAAAATGTCTGTCTGTATGTATGTCTGTGTGTGTATAAAGCTAGAGCGAAAACTATTCGATCGATATACATACAGACATACAGACAGACATTTTGTAAAAATCATTTTTTTGGACTCAGAGGGCCCAAAACGGATATTTCCACAAAAATCTCAACATCGATTTTTTTGCTATCACTATACGTTCTCTATACTGTAGTACATTAAGGGCTAGGAATAAGACAATTTGTATCAAAATCGTTAGAACCGTTTTTTTACAAAAAAATAATTACTGATTTTTTGGAGGGTTTTTGACCAAAAAGCGGGTTGTTTTTCAAAAAATTTAAAAACCTTTTTCTGTGCATCTATACAGGCCTACTTGACGTGTTTCGTGCACATTTTTTTCCAAATCGATCGAATAGTTTTCTCTCTAGATAATGATAATAATAATTTATTAGTTAATCTCCTACTTTAATAAATCACCTCTCCTACCCCACCTACAATTATGAAGTCACAGCGAATCGGGTAATAATTTAAATATGTTTGTGAGAAAGTATGTACCAGTTCCTGGTACCGTTTATTTTAAAAAGAATGCTAATCTGTAAAGAAGTGAATCCTGGTTCAGGTATGAAATATAAAAGGCATTTTATTTTCTAAATATCAAACATATTTAACAGGGCAAATTTGAATTAGAAAAGCTTATAAATTAGAAAAGCCTAATAAATTATAAAAGCTTTTGCGCTTGATCATCTAGACAGATTCCAATTACATTTTTTAAAGTTCATTTCAGGCGATGATCGTCGGTGCTTTACGCCTTGAAAATCCAATGAAAATTTATACAAAAGTATTGTATCAATCAAAAATACTCGTTTTTCTAAATTAAATTCGCGAGAAATTTAAAAGAATTGTAAGCAAATCGAGCACGGAGGATGGCATGTGTACTCTTACTTAATGGATAAATGCTTTCACATCATCTTTATAGCTACGAACTGAACTGAATTGTCTTAGTTGTATTCTGCGAGATTAGGACTCTCTAGTCCTCTCCACTTAGATGATACCACATTAAACACAAATGGTTAGGTCCGTCTCTGCAACGACGGAGATGCAGTAGAGACTTAATTTACGAATGGAAAAACGAATTAATATTTTCTCCTCAGAATAAACACTTTATTAGAGTCGTTAAAAACATGAACACAGCTTCTATTTGCGCCCTATCTGGATGAGAGAGTCTGTTTTACGCTTCGTTTGGGCTTTAATTTATTGTATTATTGAAAACTGAAATTACTATCAGAGTTTTTACAACAGACCAATAACTTTTCAGCGCTGCAAACGAAACGTTTAGGTCATCATCTTGAAAGTCAAATAATTCGACCACGCAGCTGGACCGCTGACGTGAGTTCAGCAAATTCCCAAAATTAAGTTTATAGGCCTATGTTTTAGGGTTTCAACCAACAATTTGGGAAATAGGTCTACTCACGAAGGCGTTGAACAGCTGTCTGTGTGTACGCAATATATTAGTAGAATTTGTTTGCGCCTAAGTGGGCTCGCGAGTTTGCACCACTTGGCTTCGAACCGGGTATTTGTATGGTATTTTACGTTTTGGTCGATTTTGGGGGAACCAAAAGCGAGCTATAAGGTCGCGTAAAAAAACAAAATGTGCAGAATAACATCCTACATTTATATTTTTAGAAAAAGCTCTAAAACAATTTCATTCTCGTAGTAAAAATCTCAAAAAATAGTTACTTCCGGTCAAAAAACGCACTTCCGGTTGTTGGATTTTTTTGGCTAACGAACCCGTCCGAGCGACATAGAGAACCAACACGTGTAACAAATTTGAACCAAATCGGACTTAAATTCGCCCGCTAGAGTGCGAACACACACACACACACACACACACACACATATATATATATATATCATATATATATATATGAATTTTAATGACACCCCAAAACGTGTTCTGGGGACCATGATCGGTGCTCATTTGATACTCTCGACCTTGGGTATCACCATAAGGGCCACTGCAATAGCTCATTTTTCCTATGGAAATTCGCTAATAAGGAAGTCAAAACATTATTTTTACAATACCTTTAAATTGTTAACCAATACACTATCTTTACATTTGAAATTTCTTCAATAAAACCCCCCCCCCCCCCATGAAATTGGTTTTTGGGCTACTGGGGTTTTAAGAAAATAATTTTCCTAGCTGTTTCAGTTTTCTAAACAGTGGAATTGTGTCTAAAACTGTATTTTTATTATTGCTGCACTTATCGCACAAGTTACACAATGTACAATGCAATAATGGAAAGAACATTCAATAAAGCGCAAAATTATTGGTTTCGAAATAACAACTTTCTTCGATACAACACTTGGTAACAATCTGTCAAACGGCTGTCAGTTTTCCCGCCAAACCATACGTCACTGCCTCTAAAGTTTCTTGTTGCCGTACCGTCACAGATTAATAGAACTAAAGAGAACAAAACGCAACTGCCAATACTTCTTAATGAGTTTTTCGACGTTCTTATTTTTGTTTAATTTGATTTACCCCTTGGCGGCGACTTAAATTTTAAGAGTAATATAGTGTTAATAGTTTCGTAACAATCTACCTTACAAAAAACAACACAAACTGAGTGCCTTGTGGCTAGGGTTCAGCTGCTAGGAAAGCGTTAAGTTTTAAACTACTGTTGTGCGAAACTCAAAATAATAAAAGCACTCAGTACACAGATATAGCACACAGTTTATTCTCTATGATGTTCTTTCTCGGTATACATTCTTTAGAGAATGAAATATAAATACTAACAACGCTTCAACATGCCGTAACTGAGTATACAGTGTGATTGTATTCACATAGTCACCTTTGGGATCTTGGAAACTAAATAAAACCCTTTTTTACTTTCTAGTGGGAATAAAAATGCAAATTTTAAACGCTGCGCGTGGAACGAAGGAGCGCGTGAGTCGAAGCTGGAGGGTTAGGTGCAAACAAATTCTACTAATATATTTCGTACACAGAGACACGTGTACGTTCAGCACCATCGTAAGTAGACCAATTTCCCAAATTGTTTGATGAAAACCCTAAAACATATAAACTTAATTTTGGAAACTTGCTCAACTCACGTCAGCGGTTCAACTGCGTGGTCGAATTATCATTCTTATGGGAACAAATTTGCGAATAAACAAAAACGTACTTGTTTAAAATATGTTCAAATTAGCATTACTTTTTTCAATAATTTTGCTCGATAGGTTATAATCCACATTATATAATTGAAACTGGTTCGTTAAGTTACGTGAAAACCGTGCACTTACATTCTATGTAAAATATCCACCTAAAAATTTGAAGGCAAAAACTGAAACTGACACACAATTTCAAAGGAAACGTAGGTCTATAATAATAGAAAAAAATCTATTTTCTACTTAAAACAAATAGCTCAGCTGATAAGAAAAATTGTCAGTGTTGGTGCAACAATCAAATCTAAATTTAACACTTTTAAAATGACTAGTGGGCTATTTGCAACTCAATAAAAAGCTCTACGATATTCATACTTTAAACAAATTTAATTTAATTTAGATTGTGGTTATGTTAGCATGCTAATTTTTTACAAGCTTTTTTTTAAATTTCTGATATTTCGTAAACTTTGTCATTTGAGTTGGACATTTAATATTATAAATCATGTTAGCTTTCTAAATACGGTTAATCCTACACCTTATTGCAAGAAATTGCCAAACAACTTTGGGTAGGATAGTAATAACAATCAGTCGAAACGGTGTGCGAAGCACGCAAAGGTTTTATATAGAATTATAACCTTGTTAAAAATATAAAACATCTGAAATTCAATTCGTAGCACTACCCCGCGCTAAAGTTAATACTTTTCACTCGTTAATTCTAATGAGAGAGTTTTTACAATCGAACTTCTAATTTTAACGAAATCAATTGAATTTATATTTGAATGAGCTTGTCCCCATACCATCGTCACAGGGGCTTATTGTACGCTTTCTGTCACTAATGCGGAAATAATTTCATGCAAAACCAACCCGTAAACTCACACCTGAATAATTACTGCAAGAGGATGTTTATATTAACCCCCCCCCCCGCCCGCTCTTAGCATGACAAATGTTTATATAACACTCGCTCTACTCTGGGGGGTGTTGCCCCCTCCGCTCCCTTTAACCCGTAAGCAGAGTCATACTTAAAAGATTAGGAGGGGCGAGACTGCGCGCAAATGTATTATTTGGTACGTTTAGGGTTCCGCGATGTACCTTGACCGAAAAAAAACCTTCTTTAGAAAGATAAATGTAGGCTATAAACCATGAAAACTCTCAATATTACAATAATACAATTTCCAAAATAATTTTATAGTTTTAAGGGATAAAGTTTGGTAACCTAAATAACAAATATTTCATAATAATGCCTTAACGGGTGTCTTTTGATTGAGTGTTATTTACGAATATAAAAACTATTGTTCAAGTTATTTCCAAAAATGATACTCTATGTCTCCTATTTCAAAAATTCTTGTACACACATTTTTTTGTTTTAAAAAAAGAAACCGTCGTTCTAGAGATATTCAAAAAATGTGTGAAAAAGTCAAGAAAAATATGTGTTAAATAAGTGTTAGGTAATTTTCTCCGTTTGGGAACCATCATCATCTTTTAGTGGTCCGTCTAAAGATTTAAGGTGAAAGAAGTTAAAGTTGATCGTGGCGTGACAGCACTTGTTTGACAGTAGTGCTGTTCATACTCCCCCTGGCGCCTGACCGCGACAGTGCAGTACATTGTTAGCCAGGCTTATTTCCAAGTTGAAGATGAAAAACTTTTAAAACTAATTATTAAATAAATTTGTTTTTTAATATTTGTAAATTTAGTTTAAGTTGGAATTTTTTTCTTTTTCAAAATAAAAATTCAGTTTATTCTACCTTACTGTAAGACGTTCCCTTGAAAAGAGAGTATTTTCCTACATTGTGTCCTGTTTTTTCAAGATGACTTCCATTTTGCTCAACAGAATGTTAAATATATTTTCTGACATTCGTGGAAATTTTGGACTGAGTACCTATTAAAATCTAACTAAACCCAACACGTTGGACGCTTGGGAAACTTTTTACATTAACAAATACCGTAACGTAATTTCGAATAATGAATTAGGTCCTGTGCAGAATCTATACATAATACATAATTAATTTGCTAGGGGTTATTTTGTGAGTAGAACTCCTCCTAGAGTTTTTAACCGATTTTGATGTTTTTGGTGTCATTTTACAGAGCTCACTCTGAAGTTTTGCTTGACTTAAAATGAGCTCAATGTATGTTAAGGGCTTCGCCCCAGTGGCCCTCAAAGTTGCCATGTTAATCTTATGGAAGGCAAATCTTAAGGAAGAAGAAGAAAGATTTCTTTTGATTTTATCAGGGGCACAAAAAACAGCTGTTCGTATGAAAAGCTTAAAACAGCTGATTTTGATCAACAGCTGATTTTGATCAACAACTGATTTGGATCAAAAACTGAATATAATTTTAGGTTAGGTATATCAAGCAATAGCGAAGCATTGCCCGGTCCACTAGTTCTTTATTAATTTAATAAATACTATGTTTTGTTAGATATTTTAATAGTTTAGTAATGCTGTTTAAGTTATACTGTATAAGTTGTAAGTTGTACTGTAAGCTATTTGAATAACGATAGGCGGTGGTTAACACCTTAGCGTAGTTTTATGACACGCCCCCTCTAGGGTACGCCCCTTCTGGCTAGGCCACGTATGTCTAGTTTTGTATACAAGGTGTCAAAAAAATCTTGGTAGGCTTAATATTTTTTAAACCATTGCTGATAACATCTATAAACTTTGCACAGTGTTATATGACTATGTAAACTACTTTTTCTTGCTATTACCACGGCATGCCTAACATGGGGGAACGGCCCACAGTGGAAGTCATGGAAATCTTAAATGTAAGCATGGGTCGAGTTATACCTCATTTTAGAGGTCTTTTTAAGACTAGGAAAATGACATAAAGAAAATAAAAATCGGACCACCCAAAACAAAATGGCGGCCCTAAACGTGTTGAAATAAATCGACATAAAGTTGCTAATATCTCGAAAAGGAAGAGTTTTTAGAAAACAATTTTAATGGACATTTTTAAAAACATTTTAAGGGACAAGTCAGTTTTATAGATGGTAAAAAATGCATTT
>JAGFPH010005014.1:30184-53112 GCA_018207615.1 Philaenus spumarius | reverse complement strand
CTCAATAATGTCCATTAACCTAATTAATTTTCATGAATCTTATTAATTAAACAAATAAAAGAGCACTGTGGCGACAAAATCACACTGATTTAAATAAAAACCCAAACCACAAAACAAGGAGCATCCTCAGAGGGTTTTAACACTACTCTAGTAGTGTTTTTTAGGATGATGACCATGTCATCGAAATGTACATAAGGGTAAGGTATTAAACTTAACTTACAATTTAGTTGTTTAGTTATAGTTTTTGCTCCTTGTTTTGTGGTTTGGGTTTTTATTTAAATCAATCTTATTAATATTTATTAAAATAATTAATTTTTATACATTCATTAATTTTCATTAATCTTATTCATTTCCAATAAGCTTATTCATTTCCTAAACGTAATGCATATCCATTTAGCTCATTAATTTCTTCTATCTACCTTGTTAATTTCCATTAATATAAATAATTTCTATAAAACTCATTGATTTCCATTAACTTCATTAACATCCACTAATCCTATTCATTTCTATCAAACTCATTATTTTTCTTAAATTTTCATTAAATTCCATTAACCTCGTGCACTTCCATTGACCTCATGCATTGCCAATAATCTCATTATTTCATCAACTTCCATTAAATAATGCTTCCATTGCTTGTTTGAGAGCAAAATACTGAAATTTACGAATAAGAAAATGTATAATTATTAATGGCAATATAATGTTATTTTACCATTGGGTTTTCAATCTTCGTAAAATAAACTGCTGTTTTCTCAAACGTCTCTAAGCGTAAATGGTTATTTTAAAAGATTCAGTACAATTTCGACTAATGCTGGGTTTTTAATTTGAAGACATTTACTATTTTATAGCTTTTACAAATTTGTTTTGATAAATTTTACAAATTCGAATAGAAACCTACTACAAGATCTAAAACAAGCAAATAACACAAGTGTTATTTACATTCAAACAGTAACTACAGGGATATTACTATCAAGCCTTGAGCTATTACATACAAACTGAGCTGCACTGAATGTGTATACAATAGTTGATAGGAATTTAATTAATAAAACAATCATAGACCTGTGTTTGTTGACTGTTCTGCAAGTATAACGTATATTTTACTTCGCTTTTGATTAATTTAAACACATTGTTGTTCTCGGCTGACCTAATTACGTTCACGCTCCGCAACACCACCTCCTTATCGGTTACATGGCTAAACAAGCTATGTACGATACGATAAGATATAAACAATACGAGCATAAATAGCCTGTACTATGTTATAAAAAGGAAAGTTTGTATTTTTTTTTTATTATTTAACTAAAACTTTTCATTTTACTAAAGAAACTGCTTATCCAATTTTGATGAAACTTTGACTCGGGTAATAAAGGTTATTTAATATCTTGTATTTTTTAAAAAAACATTGTTTTTAAAAGTAAAACATTGTGTGCACATTTCGCTTTTTGTGCGTTTAATAATTTCGCTACCTGAAATGTTAAATATAAACGAAAAACGTAAGCTAAAGAAATGTTGTTAGTGAAGGCATCATCTATCTATAAAACTAAACAATAAAGTTGATAAATAATTCATAATAAATAAATTCCTATAATGCAAAAAGGGGGACTCAAATAAACTTCGACAAATGCAAAAGAAAACGTTACATAAGTAAACATGAAGAACATTTTTAACCAGTTTCAAAGTATTTAAATTAAAAACCAAATTATCTCCAATATTAAAGAACATACTAATATTATAAAGAGGTAAAATTTGTCTGTTTGTATGTAGGGGGTAATCTCTGGAACTGCTAAACCGATTGAAAAAATAGTTTTACTAATAAAAAGCTACACTATCCCTGAGCTATAATTCATTTTAATAAAAACATTTTTTATTTCAATACTTGTAAATTTAGTCGGAAAAAATCTTAGGTTAGGCCTAGATTGATGAACGAACACAAGTTTGTACGTTTATTACCATAGCAACCATTTGAATAAAATGCCAGATAAAACAGCTGTATGCTCCAATATTTCCAAACAGCTGATTTCAAACTTGAAGCAATTATTTGTATTTCTAACTTTTAGGTTAGGTTTTTATTAAAGTGTCGAACTGAGCCTTGCTGGTTCCTTTAACCTTTATTGTAACTGCTGTTATAAAACATACGAAATAATTTAAATTGAACATTTAACATTACTTACCATCTTAGCTTTGGGGTTATTATTAATACACCTTCAATATAATGAAACCAAAACATGATTAATTTATAGAATTTTGTAAAGGGGGTTGCCCCTAGTATTTTATAAATACCGTTATTTTGTGTTAAATACTGCTAACAGTGCTGTTATTCGCCTGTATTTATTTAAATGGTTACCTAAGTTCGTTTCTCTATTATTCAGGAGTTGTCTTATCGGTTTTAATTCATATGAAATGATTGAGCTTATTTTATTTATTGCTCGCCAAGAAATCACAAAACACTTTGCAACACATCACATTTAAAAACACACAGCACAAACGTAAGGGTTATAAATATTTTGGTAGGCCTACACTTCATCGATGTATACAACTTTGTTTAAAAGAGGGTCGCGCACATGAGACCGTTCTTGCGTCAGAAGAAACCTGATAATATAAAACACAATCTAATAATGTGCACACACAATCCAAATGATCATGAATAACTTCAAATTCAATTTTAGTCCGTGTTATTAAATAAATAATTTGTCAATCCAATACATTCATACATAACATTTTCAGTTCGCCTTTCAATAGAGAAACACCACAAGTTCTACCTCGAAACGTACGAAAGCCCACGACTGCGTTTCATAACAAAAATTGTGGTTTAAAAAATAATTAAGCAATCTAAGTGTTTGGTGCTTTGTGTATTTTCTTTTGTGTATTGTGTTTTTTTACTTTCTCACTATAGTATAGAGAAAGTATAGTGATCGCAAAAAAAAATCGATGATCAGATTTTTGTGGAAATATCCGTTTTGGGAGCCCTTGAGTCCATAAAATTGTTTTTTACAAAATGTATGTATGTCTACATGTATACACAGTTAGAGAGAAAACTATTTGGTCGATTTAAAACAAATGTGCACCAAACATGTCAGTCAATTAGGCCTGTATAGATTTAAAAAAAAGATTTTCAACAATTTTGAAAAACAACCCCCTTTTTGGCCCAAAAAAACCCCAAAAAACAGTAATTATTTTTGTATAAAAAACGGCTCAAACAATTTTGATAAAATTTAGCTTATTTGTAGCCCTTAATGTGCCCTACCATATGCAAAAAACCGCATCTTTCTAAAAATTCTCGTTCAGCTAATAATAATAATAGTTATTACTTACTCTCCTATTTTAATGTATCCCCTCTCCTACAGAAGTCACAGTGAATCTGTTTAATACGTTCACTTCTAAGCAAATTTCGTATTTCCTATGCTAGGAGCTGCCCTTTTATTTTTTATATTTATTGCCTAAATGAGTAGAAATTACTGTATTTTTTATTTTTGAATCTTTCTATGTAATAATCACTAGTATTTGAAAGCGGACGCACATGTGCGTCCATAGCACATAAGCTTAAAATTGGCGTGCGAAACACGCAATGCACTGTGCATTGAAAATTCTCCCAATACGTGAGTTGGCGTGCGAATCACGCACTGCATTGTGTATTGAAAATACTCCCAATACGGGGGTTGGCGTGCGAAACACGCAATGAACTGTGTATTGATAATACTCCCAAATCGGGGGTTGACGTGCAATGCCCTGTGCGTCGGCCGCTTCTCATAGTATTCAGTGTCAAGCTCACATGTGCGTCCTTACCGTGAATAATTTAAATATGTTTGTGAGAAAGTATGTGCCAGTTCCTGGTACCGTTTATTTTGTATGTATTATAGCTTATTACAGAACACACACGATAACACGTCACAAAAAACATACTACAATTTATCGGAGGCTAGCTGTTCGTCAAATGTCATACAGATATTGTACTGGCGTTGCCACTGCATAGTTTATGTGCTTTACTGAAGTGAATGTGGATTGTGAATTGTATTATTGCACAGGTCAGCTGTGTTTGTTTAAAGATAAGATATTACGTCATAAGTGGGGTTGGCTGCAAAGTTCAACTTAAGGAGTGTGCTGGGGTTTTCCTTCTGGGAAGTGTAAATACTATATTCTTCCAATACGTTGAGACGATGGCCCTTCCTCTCATTATGGATAGTGGTTAGGTTGGTGTTGATATCTGTGTAGGCATGGTTTGTGTCAATCAGGGGTCCGGCACAATTATATCTGTGTTTGGAGAGGGGGATTTTATGAAAGGGTAAATGTTCTTTAAATCTCTTTTGCAAAAGATCTGCCAGTTTGGCCTATGTAAATTTTATCACAGTCATTACATTCGAGTTTGTAGATTCCACTATTGTCATATTTGTCATATAATTTTGGAATTAGTGTTAAGGATGTTACCTCGGTTGTTGGAGGTGCGGTATGCGATGTTGAATCTGTTTTTTGAATATGTTGTTGGTGGGAAGGTCTAGAATTCAATTAAATCTCTTAGGTACCAACTTGTTATTGTTATCATTGTACAATGATATAATTGTATATATTAGCGATTCGGAAAGCGAATAGACTTTATAAAACCTACATGGTCTTATAAACAATATAACAGGATAATATAATAGGATATTATTTGTATTTAGCGTACTAACAATCTGAAGAAGTAATGCACTTTAAACATTTATTGTTGTAGTTTAAATGTTCATTTTTATGTAAATTTTAAATGTACATTTAAAATTCATTTTATTAATAATTTATAACTGAAAACAATTATTTAAACTTTTTAATTAAATTTGATAATATCTAAAATGAATAATATCAGTTGAAAATGCCATTTATTTTTGTCTAGTATTGTTAATTTCTATCATCATTATTATTAGTAAGTTTTAAATTTTGTTAGGTTTATTATGCAGTAAAAACAAAATAGAATATTCCGACGACCAATTTACCCGGTATTATTGCTATGTCATTTTCCGTCATTGTAACTTTAAAGCTAATAATTATAAAAACAAAGTAATTTATCCAAAAGAAATTCCTTACATTACGTGTTAAAATCATGAATCACATGTTGAAATTCCTCTTAAAATAAATTCAATTTGACTCAATAAAAACCGATCCAATTTGGAGGGGGAAGGTGGATCAAAAAGTTCAAACCAATGAAACAATATCATTTTTTAAACCACGTGGGCCTAAATTGGTATGTTCTGCCTCCAAATAGCTTTGAGTTATATAAATCCCGTTTCTGTACTTAAAAATACAAATTGTGACGCAACAATAAGATTTTTACACTCACTAAGAATAACCGTGTTGTTAATTGAATCCCTATTCACCTGTCATTTAACATTAACCTTGTAAAATGTAGTAGTTCGTTAATTAATAAAACAATTAGAGAACAATATTTGCTGAGTCCAAAGTTTGTTTCACTTCGAGTTTTGATTAATTGCTAAACATTGTTATCTCGGTTGACCTAATTGCTGTTAGGATTAAATACAAACCATAGAAACAGTTCAAATTACTAAAATAAACAACCAGATTAATTCGGTTCGCAACGATTTAACGGCAAAACTGTTTCAAATTAAATATTTAGTGATATGATAGTTGGTATTGTTTTGATGGGGTGTTGACTATTATGAAGTTAGAAAATATATACAAGGTGTCAAAAAAGTCTGGGTACGGCTTAATATCTCAAAATGTACGAGTCTTATGAGATAGAAATAAAAGCAGTTATTCACAACCATAAAATAATTACTTTTTGGCGAATTTTAAATTTTTGTCCGCCATCTTGGAATGAACTTATTTTTTTAAATGGGAAGGTGGTCATCCATATCTTTAACCGATTAAAAATGGTGGCCAAAAACATCGAAATCGTGTTTTCCAATTTTGCCCCACTTTGCAGTACTATTTTTTTTTTATATATATATTAATTATTATTCTTTTTGGATTCAGAATTAAATATGCTTTCAAACGATATGCCACACAACGATAATTGGGAGTATTTAAACAATTTTAGTTACAGCAATTAAAATAAATATTAAAATTCTATATAGCCTACTATGTAGTTTATTTTCATTGACCTATTTTTATATCTAAAATTTTCCTTCCAATCTAATTGTTTAATATGTGTACTATATGCATTCCAAATTATTTATTTTGTTTTTATGTTAACTGTTTACGTGTTTTATATTTACAATATACAAGGTTTCAAAAAAGTCTGGGTACGGCTTACTATCTCAAAATGTACGAGTCTTATGAAGTAGTAATAAAAGCAGTTATTCACAACCATAAAAGAACCACTTTTTGGCCAGTATAAAATTTTTGTCCGCCATCTTGGAATGAACTTCATTTTTTTTTTTTAATGGGAAGGTGGTCATTTGATACATCATTTCGATGTAGAATTTCAAGAGAAAACCAACGGTGAAATTTTCACATCCATTTCTTTATCCGATTAAAAATGGCGCCCAAAATCATCGAAATCGTGTTTTCCGACTTTACCCCAATGAACTAATTAATATTACGGAGATTTCGAAATACAGGTCGTTAACGTGGCTAAATTCCGGAAAATGACAACATATTTTATAATTGATCGTCTCTAGACCACCAAAACCATGGTCAACTCAAAATTATATAATATATACTGCCTTAAGTTTGCTCAAATTGCATCCGGACTGCGCAAAATCAACTCCTTTAAAAGAGAGCGTACGTGAGTAGCATTTCACCCATCATCTGTAATATTTAAACAAACCCAGTGTAGTACTGTACATAACACTGTACTTTGGGGTTATGTGTACAACTTCAATCGCTATAATTTCTTGTGAAGTTTTTTAGACCTAGGCTATATTTTTATAATCCATATTATAGTACACATTTACAGAGTTAGAAACTCACGTCAGCATTGTTAGGTAGGCCTAGATAAGTAGGCCTTAATGATGTTTTTAAATAGTGTGTTTTTTTAAATTAATTAATCACCCTGTGATTTTTCACGGGAGCTTACTAGTACTTTAGGTAAAATATAAGTAAAGAATTTTGAAGTTCGTTGAAACACAAAATCGGAAAAGGGGTAGAAATGGTGAGGGTTTTTTCCTTAATATGAAAATGATTGCCTTCGTCTAGAAATACTGTTCCTCCTTATCCAAAAAATTGTTCGAAATATTTTTTGATTACACAAACCCTTAGATCAGGGAAAGGAAAGTAAAGGGCTTAAAGAACAAAACAAAATTATTAATTCCTTAGTGTACAGAATATTAAATCTGTTCAAAATATTGTAAATTTAAATAATATAGTTTCTCACAAAAACTTTGAATAGTCAAACGCATTCCGATGATCAAAAGTTATCATCAATATCAGTGACAGTAACACACTTATAAAGATATTAACTATCTAACAATTTTTTTTAAATCCAAATTTCTGGCATGAATAGGGTATTTTATTGCTCACAGTTTGATCATTTCCCAGAATCACAGCTTCAACATTTATTGTTAATAAAGCACCGGTTCCTCCATAAAATATAATACGAAATGTAGCTGTTAAACAGAAATCGAAGTATAGTTGCCATGGACCTTGTAATATATCATAGCAAACAATCATACAAAATTATTTAACTGAGAGAAAATCTTACAGTAATGTGACAAATTAGATATGCTTGCATTCCAGCATAAGAAATAGAATATAAATAAGTGACATTCAAGTTTTCAGGGAAATTGAGTTTAAATATTAATCAGGCAATGAAACACGTAACCCCTCCTGAAGATGTGGGAAGTTGAGGTGGGTAATTTAAGGGTTGCAGCCCAAGCTCAGTTCACATGTGTAGGTATTCAGCATTATAAGATTAGGGGCAACGACCCGAGACCAACGTACATTTCTTCACTTCAACTTACACGTACGTCCGTACATAATGTATCATTCATACGGTCAAAATAGCGCAAGGTTTCTTTTTACCTTATTTAGTTTATTAGTTTACCAAGGTAGAAATGTTACAAATATAATTGTTTTATTTCATAAAGAGGAAAAGGTAGTTCATTGCCGTTTATATACATATAAAAAAAAACACTTATTGATGCATTTGCATAAAACCTTTACTAACATTTAAGATTATTTAAAGGTTAAAGAAGAAATACTTCATGATAAAGGTAAAGGTCCACCATTACTGTTTTATGACAAAACCGTAAAGTGTAGAGCCATACAACTACGCGAATTTACCTTCTCTGCAATGGGAAATTGTCTAAGAACATTTTTGTTAATTTCCAGATTTATTTTGTGAGAAGTGTTTATACGCAGTTTAAATGCTTTGCAAATAATAACACATTATACGTTGCTCTACGTCTTTCGTCTAACTATCATAAAGTAAAGAAGTTAAGGAACGTAAATAACTAATGAGCTTGACTTATGAGGAAGTAACTAGATAAAATAAAACCTGAACACAAAATCTCACAACAAATACGTTTACTAAACGCGTTTCAACGATAATGTCGCCTTCCTCAGTGATGAACGGGCTACAGTAACCAAACTATAACTAATCTAACAGTGTGGCAATGCACCGTATAAATGCCTAACCAGATGGGGCGTACCCTACAGGGGGCGTGTCATAAACCTATGCTAAGGCGTTAACCACCGCCTACCGTTATTCAAATAGCTTAACAATAACAATATAACTTAAATAAGATTGCTAAACTAAACTAATATTAATTTTTAACAAAACATAGCATTATTACATTAATAAAGAATTCTGTAAAGGATCTAATTCATTATTCGCAATTATGTTACGGTATTTGTTAATATAAAAAGTTTCCCAAGCGTCCAATGTGTTGGGTTTAGTTACATTTTTCAACAGTTTAGAATTTTCTACTTTTAAATTATGATTTCCATCTAAAAAATAGAAAATATTATCATAGAAAATGATAAACTGTTGAAAAATATGTTAACAACAAGTTGTAGTGGATTGCAAGCGTAACTTCGACCACTAAATACAAACAGTCTAGATAAAACCACTTCAAAATTACAAAATTAATTGATCGTTGTAAGAAAACCGCCATATTTTCTCCCAGTAATCTCAGATTGAAGTTAAGATTATGTAATCTAAATATTCTATAACAGATAAATTAGATTTAGTTCAAAACTCCGAACGGCTGAACGGATGTTCTCGAATCATAGCTAAGAACACTCTCAAACTAAAAGAAACTAAATCAAAATCGGTTCATACGTGTGGGAGCTACGATGCCACATACAGATACAAATGCGTCAGGTTAAATAATGTAAATTTAGAAACAGAAATTATAATACAATTTTTTGTTTACCTTCTTTATTAAAAAGATAGCCGTCTGTTGCAATCAATTAGTCAACATTTATTAAGTTAATAGTGCTAGAGACTAGTCAATTCTGCAAACCATAATAACTAATAGTAGTTTGTATAACGGTATAACATGTTAGCATTTAATAGTCCGACAGATTATTAATCTATCTCACTACATTTGCTGCGTTAGTGTCTCGCGAGTACCTTCATATTTATGCGATAATTCTACTATATTTATCGTTCGTTGCGCAAGCCAGTTTGTGCAAACGAACTGAATAAATATTTCCGTTCACACGCTCAGTTCGGTTTGTGCAATTGTGAAGTGAGGAACCCTAGTTTGTTCATTTCAATGATAAACTTCTTCATTAAATACATCAAAGTTATTATCAGTTGTGTTTAAATTCTCATAAAATCAGTTTGTATTGTTCAAAATGGAACATCTGGACGAAGAACTAATACTTCTTTCAACTGCTGCGGTGTGCATTGTGAAAAAAAGAAGGACATGAAGGCTAAAAAGAAAAAATGGTGTAAACCATGGATTTAACAGAGGGAGGTTTTTTCTCATACCAACTTAATTGCAGAACTACGTAGTGAGCCAGATGACTTTCACAACTACTTGCGTATGGACGATTTTGCTAAATTTAATTACACCCATCTTTTCGAAAGCAGACACCGTTATGAGACGTGCGATTACCCCCCCCCCCCATGAACGGCCTGAACGCATTGAACGATTTGATTGAGTACGCCTGGGAATTTCTTTGACCTTTATAAAATTCAAAAGTTCAAAGTACCATAAATGAGGTACATAAATATCCTCTTCTCCGGCACCTAATTTCTCAGATTGTATTACTTTCTTCAACTCTTTCTGGTATGCAGTACGTATTGGGTTGATTTTTTTGACAACAGTCTCCCTGTTGGCTTCTTGGCCTAAGGATAGCATTTTTTCAACTAAAGCGTCATAAGCATGAGCTTTAAGCGTTGCGGTCACTGTACTCCCTACACTTCACTTTCCACAAACAAGGGAACGACTTGTAAACTTCAATAAATTCAATTAGAAATTCTTTTTCACTTGACATTTTATTAACCAACAAACAATAACAACACAAACAATACACAATGAATATAACCAACACACGCTGGAATACTTATCGTAAATAACAGATCAGTGTAAATAACAGGTGGGGGTAGGATATCATTCAATGCGCATGCCTGAGATTGTAACTTTGGCTTGCGCAAACGTCAAACCAGCGTTCACACGCTCAAGCCAATACACCAACCGCAAGCCGATTTTCTGTCAGGACAGATTTTACTCAAGCCATAATTTTTTGCTTGCGCAAACGTCAAACCAGCGTTCACACTCGCCAATCTACTTGCACAAATCTACGGGTCTTTAGCCAATATTCTTATACAGAAAAGTTGCATTGTTGTACCACGCAGTGAGAAAATTGAAACCACAAAACATTTTTTTGATCAAACATTTGTTCAAAAATAAACAAAAACTGGACGAGTGTAAAAATGAATTTGCATTTTCCCTGTGCTTTTTTGGCAGATTTTCATTTTAAAAGGTAATCAGACAATATTCAGAAATATGAGTTTGATGCTTAATTACTCGTAGAGTAAAAAAAAAAACCTCAACGAAGATATTTCTGCAAAATAAACAATCAACAAGATGGCTGATAACGAATATTAATGTTTATACTTCGAAACATAACTTCCATTGTGCGTGATCAGATATTAGCATTTGAATTTGTTAGCTATAAGATTTTTCACTGATAATTTGCTAACATTTGTTTTAGTCGCTGATAATGTCATAATCACTGGAAGAATTCACTGTTCAAAAATATGTGGACACGAAATTAACAACTATAAAAAAAAATCTGGTAATTGGTTGACCGTGCAGGCCAACCATAGAATTTCCCGCTTAGTTTGAATTTTAAACGCTTAAAAATGAGTTTATTTGTTAAAATACCAAAAAACGAAAATTTGTGAATTTTTAAACAACGATAACTTTTGAATGCGTCGTTCGATTTTCATTTAAAAAAAAGCATTCTACGCAGTTTTTAAAGTACAAAAAGAAAATGTACAGGTTTATATTGATTGGTTGAGAAATCTGGAAGATATGTTAAAAAAATACCAAAAAATACCAAAAAACAAAAATTTGTGAATTTTTAAACAACGATAACTTTTGAATGCGTCGTCCGATTTTCATTTTCAAAAAAGCAGTCGACGCAGTTTTTTAAGCACAAAAAATGTATACATGGTTTTATTATGATTTTTTCGCACGCTTTAAAGTTATTTTTAAAAAACATAAAAATGCCAAAAAAAATTTAGGTTATTTTTTTTAATTTCTTCGGATTGGCTCGATGGATTAACTCTCAAATCGAATCAGATCTAAGTTTTGATACACCCTTTCGAATGACATGTCGTAGAATTCAATCGGTTGATTCGTTTTTGAGAAACTGTACAACAAAAATTTATTTACACACATACATCCACACACACACACACACACGGTCGGACACCTCGGCGGGAATAGTCAGAATGGCTTCCTGGGACCTCAACACGTGGAGATTTAATGAAAACTTGACTTTCAAAAATCGGACCGTAATCAATAACTTCCCTTTATTGGTAGCGGGAAGTTAAAAAAGTTTTCTTAAGTTTGGGCAAACCAGCATTGCTAACAAATTAAAATCAGCTGATGAAACGTTACCTTAAAGTAAACCGTTGTCAAAATTCAAATATTATTATTAATATGAATACTTTGTTATAGTAAAAGATAAACATAAAAAATAACGACTTGTACCCTTTTATAATATTATCCTCTATCTTTGCAAACATTTCCCCCAGTAGGATTCCACGTATTCCCTCAGGCGTGCTTACTCCCTTGTTCCAGATTGACCCGTACTGAATACTACTTTCCCCCAAGGTTTTACAAACACTTACGTTCAAAGCACAAAACTGTACTTGTTCGCTATGATACGAATACATTTTAACGCTCCACAGACCCAGCCGCCATTTTGAATTTCAACTCCCGTAAGAGAAATGTTTAACGGGTAATAAGATTACAAGAGTAATAATGATCAGAAAGTTATTCTGAATTTATCATTTTAAAGATTAGGACAGTCCGAATTTGCATATCTTTTAGTTTTTAAAATTTGTTTTTAACTGAATTTGTTCTTTCACTTAACTCAAAATAAAAAATTGCGATTTTTATCGCAAATAATAATTCAATAATAATACAAATATTAAAAATTTAAAAAGACCACCACATTCGAAGTTTATTTACCTTTCAAATAAAAGTAATTTCAATAATTTTTGATAATTTATGACGAAAAATCCACGTTATTGTGGAAGCATGTACTCGCCGAATTTATGTTCCCACTCGAGTGTTTAGCCTGCACTCTGGTGGTTATCACATCAACTTGTTGCCGCGGAGGAATACTAGAAAAACAATACACCCATTAATGTCCAATAAGTGAGAGAAAGCTGTTTTTAATAACTCATACTACGATACATTGTCACGCATGCGCATTTCAGTACGTTTATAGTCAGAGTTACGTCTGTACTGTAACCCTCTATTTTCCGCTTTTATGGAGCCGTTTTTTTTTTATAAAAAAAAATAATAACTGATTTTTTGTTGGGTTTTTGGCGAAGAAAGGGGGTTGTTTTTCAAAACCTTTTTTCGTGCTTCCATACAGGCCTAATTTACATGTTTGGTGTACATTTGTTCGAAATCGATCGAATGGTTTTCTCTCTAGCTATGTATAACATACAGACAGACATTTTGTAAAAACCACTTTTTGGGACTCAGAGGTCCACAAAAATCTCAGCATTGATTTTCTTTGCTATCACTATACTTTCTCTATACTAGTATAGTGAGGAAGTAAAAATAGTAATACACGGCGAATACAGAGTTTTCACTAAATTTCAAAGCATTTTGAGTTTGTGAACACGCACAATTATGTACATGCGTATGACAGAATTTGCACTCTAAATATTTCTCACTGCATGAGGGTAGTTCAAAACTAAACAAACTTATTATAATCACTCCTAGATGGTGCTAATGGTATGCAGTATTTTCTAAAGAGATTATCAGAAGGCAAGCCTTCGTTAGGACAGAGTAGTCTCTTCCTCATCCATCAGAAGACCTTAGGTACAATCTCGGTGAACGACCAGATAGGTTTTCTAATCTGCAATATAACGGTAGAAGTAAAGCAAACGGTGTTTGGTGGAATACTACTAGTTGCCTAGTCTTCAGCTTGGAATATTTTGTAAGTTTGTACTAAAATTTTTACGTTAAAACCCCATTAGATGATCTATAAACACGATTTTTTCATTAATTATTTAAGTGGGATTATACTTTGTTATATCGTTGTAAAAAGATGAAATTGCTGCAAGTAATGTAGACCAACCAAAATTGATTTTAAAAACATACTTACATATTCGACTGACTTTAACAAATTGTTTAGAAATTCTGTCGGATTGGTTTTGAAAATGGAGTTACACATTTTGTTAGTAATTTCATACTTTACTAACAGGCGCATCAAATATCAAGTTTGTAATCTCAAGCGGTGGTTACTTTAATAAGTATAAAGTTCCAACAATTTACCCTTTTAATCGGATGCCGCGCAAGACGAAGCGCGCCGTCTATTTCGCTGAACATAATTTTCCATTTCACTGTGACAAACCAATTCAAACAATTTACAACCCTGGACTCGTGCATTAGTTATGGCAGTGACACGACCATTTAGCGAGTGAGATTAATCGACACTATTGTCTCGGGATATTTAGTGACAATAAGTTGGCAACAGTGCCTATATGGCAGAGGTTCTGCAATAATTGGACGTCTAGTGCCTCGTTATACAGGTGCAGCAGAGGGGAATCAGAAATTAAAAATATTGAGAAGAAAGTCGTAGAAAAGAAATAAAACTAAAACCTAGTCTGCATGTAACGGTTTGTTGTCAAACTTGCATGAACAAGTCAAATTTGTTCAATAAAACTTAACGTTTGGTCGCTAAATTTAAAGTTGAGCCGAATTTTTTTTTAAAGGTCTATGGAAAAGATTAACGAGCTGGAATATTGTGTGTAAACAAGAATGCTGAGACAAAATCAGTTCGAGTAGACGTGTACGGGTAGAGGTTTCAACCCCGGGATCCCGGGCCATTTTACGGTCCCGTCAATCCCGGGATTAGCTAAGTCCAATCCCGAGAATAAAAAAACTCGAATTTCATAGATTTTCAAATAAATGATGTTTTACTTCTTATTTTCTAAGTGAGCCTGTTTGTATGATGTAAAATTTACAGTAAGTATTTTTATTACAAAGTTTATTGTAATCATATATAACTTTAATTAATTAAAAGAAAAAAATAGGATAATTTATGTCAAACCTTAGAACTGATGATGTCAAACTGCGACTGCTACTTTTTAATATTCATACATTCTTATCATCCAAGCCTTGACACCCTACCGAAGAGACAGACTAAACTTGACCTTCAACGATCTCGCTCGAGTCTACAGTGTTATAGTTTACTATAGTTTGGTGTGTAATAAAATTAGTTGTACATAATTGAGTAACCTACTTATAGTATTATTTTGTTTGTACGTTTTGGTATTATATGAGAAATTAAAATTACAGTAGATATTTAGTTTCAAAGTTTTTTTCATTAGTTTAAGCTTAAAAATGTTTGTACTTTTACATGTTTTTCTGTTTTTTACGAAGTCTTACAGTGTTTACTTCACTTTCACTTCGTATATATGCAGCTTTTTTACCGCTTGTGTTCGTTCAGCATTTAAAATATATATTACTAAAGTTTGTTCCATAAATAAATACCAATTTCATATGTTGTTGGTTCGATAAAACTCCTAGTTCCCAGCCCCAGGTTAGGCAAATCAATATTATAGGTTTAATATATTAAAAAAAGGTTATTAGGTAACCGTTGGTAGAACTTTGACGTCTTTGATATAAAAGGAAAATTTATATCTAATGTACGGTTTAAATAGCATGCAAAGCAAAAGTGAAAAGCTACAAATATATGCTATAATAAACGGTATCAGATAACTGCCACATACTTTCTCCCAGTTGAAACTTAATACCTTTCCAAGAGTAGCATAGGAGGTGGTTATTTAGAATTGCAAAAGTAAAAAAATGTTACCATGGAAAATATTAGATGCATGTAACACACATCCACATTATATTATTATTATTATTTAAACTACTCGATCGATTTCGAAAAAAGGATTTTGAAAATTTTGAAAAACAATCCTGTTTTTGGCCAAAAACCCCCAAAAATCAGTTACTATTATTATTATTACCTAAGCGAGAATTTTTATAAAGATGCTGTTTTTTGCATATAGTAGAGTACATTAAGGGTGACAAATAAGCCAAATTTTATCAAAATCGTTACAGCCGTTTTTTGCCATTTTTGTGGGGTAAAACCTCTTAAAAATCAAAAATTTGAAAAAATGAAAAAAACACCTGGAGATATTCCAGAACTACTCCTATATACCAAATTTCATCAAAATCGGACCGTTGGTATGGTCCCCAGCTCTGTACACATCCTTACAGACACACGGACAGACATCACAAAAAAAAAACACTTTTTTAGGTTCAGGGAGCACCAAAACAAATAATTCCACTAAATATTCAAATTCGAAAATTTGGACGAAAACAATACTTTTTCCATATACTACGTATAGGGTGGAGAAAGTAAAAATACAAATACATTATGTATATAGGCTAAATGTATAAATTTTATGGAGGATTTAATATACATAAACAAAATTTAAAGGAGTTTCATTACTACAAAACCTAATTTTCGTAAGATTGTCAGAGAAAAACTTATAAATCTGATCCCGAGATTGGCCCCCAGCAATTGAGAAAGTGGTCCGGGATTAAAACCCCTACGTATGGGTCACATTTCGTTCGGATTTCAGTGTTCTTGATCAATGTGATGATGCCTATTAAAACTAAATTCCCAAGAAAATTGTAATAAAACGTCTACATGAATATATTTCTGATTTAATATCAAGAATATTGGGAACGATTACACCATGTATTGTGTAAGGGGTGATTCCACTTCTATAGTTGACACGGATCTTTAAGTCGTTTGAGAAAATATTTTTACTTTACGCCAAAAACTGATAGGTGAACAATTTTGAATCCTTCCTTGGTCAAACTTAATCGATAAAAAATACTCTCATTTTGTTTAATTTCAACACATACTGAAATTATAATTAAAACAATCTGGAATAATTTTGTTTTCGTTTAATATTAATGTTGGGAATATTTTTGAATGTTTATAAATTTGGAATTCCTCCAAAACGTTCACAATGAATTGGGCCTTTGGAACATTTAGAACAAGCAAATATAATATTTGACAGGATCAACGGTTAGACCCCTCCAATCAAAGTAAAGCTGGCACACTGAACTGATAAGAAAATTAGTAATGAGTTAAAAACGTACGTGAACGCATGGAGCTACAGACCGCGTAGATTTTTCAATTTACTTAAATGTCCCAATGTGTTGTGTTATGTTTTATGTGTTATTTGTGCTGTGGTGTGTATATGTTTTCATATAACCAATTATCGCGCACCAATGAATGCATTTTTTTTTTTTTTTTTTTTTTTTTTGGTTTAACGTTCTGCTGTTTTGCACTTAAGGATTATATCGAGCAAATGAAAAAAAGGACATATGAAGGTCCTGGAGAAAAAACAGAGAGAGCAAGGCCGAAAATGTAGCTGGATGGATGATGAGAATGCACAGATAGAAGCGAGTGACGTAGGACCACACAAAGGTCTGCAAGGGCTATTAGGTACTTATACTGAGGTCAAGTTGGTATATGCGAGTAGAGTAGGCCTAAGCTATAGATTTATCGGTAGAGTAAGTTGGTAGATAATTGCGAGGCGAGTAGTTTGGGTTAAATTTAAAAGAGAATCTGCTTATAAGTTCTTTTAAAGTTGGTTTCTAAAAAATATATTCTTATCTTAAACATTTCAGTTCGTTCGAATATTCGTCATAATTCGTGTAAATAGATTTCTACGCAAGACGCTTCGAATGTATCAACTCTTGTTATAAAATTAAAACCGGAAAGTTAAAGGGATTAAACCGAAATAGCAAACAAAATAATTCGACAACGCAGCTAGACCGCTGACGTGAGTTCAGCAAATTTCCAAAATTAAGTTTATATGCCTATGTTTTAGGGTTTCAACCAACAATTTGGGAAATAGGTCTATTCACGAAGGCGTTGAACAGCAGTCTGTGTGTACGCAATATATTAGTAGAATTTGTTTGCGCCTAGTGGCCTCGCGAGTTTGCACCACTTGGCTTCGAACCGGGTTATATTTGTAGAAAAAACTCTAAAAAAACTTCATTCTCTTAGTAAAAATCTCAAAAAATAGTTACTTCCGGTCAAAAAACGTACTTCCGGTTGTTGGATTTTTTTGGCTAACGAACTCGTCCGAGCCACATAGACAACCAACACGTGTACCAAATTTGGACCAAATCGGACTTAAAATGCGGCCGCTAGAGTGCGGACACATATATACACACATATATATATATATATATATATATAAAAAATAACCACCTAGGTTTTTCGCCATTCAAAACCAAAAAAATATATATATATGAATTTTAATGACACCCCAAAACGTGTTCTGGGAACCATGATCGGTGCTCATTTGCTGCTCCCGATCTTGGGTCTCACCATAAGGGCCACTGCAATAGCTCATTTTTCCTATGGAAATTCGCTAATAAACGGTACCAGAAACTGGCACATACTTTCTCTCAAACATATTTAAATTATTAACACGTTCACTGCTAAGGACGCACATGTGAGCTTGACGCTGAACACTATAAGAAGCGGCCGACGCACAGTGCATTGCACGCCAACCCCCGTATTGGAAGTAGTTTCAATACACAATGCATTGCATGCTTCGCACGCCAACCCCCATATTGAGAGTATTTTCAATACGCAATAAGTGCTTCGCACGCAACCCCCATATTAAGAGTATTTTCAATACGCAATGCAATGCGTGCTTCGCACGGCAACTCCCGTATTGTGAGTATTTTCAATACGAAATGCATTGCGTGCTTCGCACTGCAACCCCCGTATTTTGAATATTTTCAATACACAGTGCATTGTGTGCTTGCACACCAACCTCCGTATTGGGAGTATTTTCAATACACAATTCATTGCGTGCTTAGCACGCCAACCCCCGTATTAGGAGAATTTTCAATGCACGGTGCATCGCGTGCTTCGTGCAAGTAATACTTGCATTGCGTGGAAAATTTACCTCTTCGTTTTACTTTACCAAAATAAACAGCTGATGCAGTCTACATTTTACAAATTTTTATTGTTATGGGACTAACCTCTGTAAAACAGATCTTTTTAAAAAGTAAAACACTAAATTACAATTTAGCTGTAGAAAAAACGTTGCACGTATCACAGGTGCGGAGTTTAATTTGCCATCCTCAATAAACTGAACTCAACTTTGCACCCTATTAGCAAAGCCCACTAAAGAATACCGTTGAGGGACGGGCTTGTGTACATCGAGACCTTGAACGCTCCAATCGCCGTAGTGCGACGTTGTCACGTTCTGCCCACGCTTCTAACTGACTGCGGCTGACTCAAGGCATTTATAATTCTTTAAACTGTGCGATCAAGCCTCGAGCGGTAAATACCAGGAGTGTTCCAGGCTAGTAGATATGGCAACGCTGTGCACCCATCCTATTGGCCGCCTCGCAACGGTATTCTTTAGTGGGCTTTGACATAGATACACAAACAACTATTGGTGCTCATAGTGGGCGTGGTTTATCTTAGTGGGATGGGGTTAATCTTAGCACGTCAGAACTGTAACGCATGCTGTTAGCAATCAAGAACACGTCAATAGTTGTCTACAGATTCAATTAAAGGGCGCCTAATCTATACAGTATATGCTAATACTGTTCTACTGAATCATTTACACGTTAATGGGGAAGCACTATTCGCATGTTGGCAAGCCTGCAACATATATAGCGACAGTAGAGTAATTGTTACAATATGAAAATAAAGTTCTGTTCATATTTTAGTGATTTCAAATAATTGCAAAATGTTTTTTGAAAGTACTTTAAGTTCTCCATTTCTATTCCTCAAGAAAGCAGTGAAAAACTAGCAGTTAGAAGACTATCAATTTAGTAGACTCGAATTCAGTTAGATTTTCCATTTATTAGCGAATTTCCATAGGAAAAATGAGCTATTGCAGTGGCCCTTATGGTAAGATCCAAAGTTGGGAGTAGCAAATGAACACCGATCATGGTCCCCAGAACACGTTTTGGGATATCATTAAAAATCATACATATGTGTATATTTATGTATGTAACTTATGTGTGCGCACTCTAACGGACGCATTTTTCGTCCGATTTGGACCAAATTTGGTACACACATTGGGTTTCTAAGTCACTTGAACTGGTAGGTTAGCCAAAAAATATTACCGGAAGTAGACCAAATGTTTGACCGGAAGTACCATGTATATAGGTGTGCGCACTCTAACGGACGCATTTTACGTCCGATTTGGTCCACATTTGGTACACAGGTTGGTTTTGTAAGTTGCTTGGACGAGTTCGTTAGCCAAAAAAATTGAACGGAAATAGACCAAGTTTTTGACAGGAAGTAAAAATGTTTTTAGATTTTTCATCCTAGAATTAAATTTTTTTTTAAGTTTTCTTTAAAAAAAAAATAGACATACGAAGTAATTCTGCACATTTTGTTTTTTTACGCAACCTTATAGTCATCTGGTTCCCCAAAAACAATCAAAACGTAAAATACCGTAAAAGTACCAGAATTAAATCCACGGTTTTTACCGTGGTGACCGATGGCAATATATTTAGTACATGCTAGCAGCATCTTCGTGAGTAGATCATTGTCCCAAATAGTTGTGTTAAACCCCAAAACATACTTAAATTTAATTTTGGAAATTCGCTCAACTCACGTCAGAGGTTCAGCTGCGAGGTCAGATTATTTCCACTTCTAGTCGTTTAATAGTTTTACTGAAATAAAGTAAAAGGCTACCTTCTTTGGCTTACGATGGTAGCACTGTTAAAGATCAACCAAAACATTAAGCGGAAGAAATGTTTTCAATGAACAGCAGACACACAGAGCATTCTGCGTTTTGCCAACGATATGCAATGCGCCATTTTATGGTTTGAGACAGTAATATTTTTTCTTTACTTATTCTAGATAGGCAAGGTTTTATTTAATTAAAAGACAAACACAATTTTTTGTAAATTCTACGAGATTTATTGAATCTTGCCGACCAAGATTTCGCCCGTGACGGCATTGACGAGGCAGCTTTACAGACTAAAGAATATTAGAAAAACAAACGTGTTTGAACATAAAACAGTTACTCACAACAAAGAAAAAGGAAAGAGAGTGGAAGGGAGAGGGGGGCGTAGGGTACGTATGGTCATAAGGTTGACAATGGGTTTAGTAGAGGCGAGTTGGACAAAAATTCTACCTGGTAACATTTCCAAAGAATTTAATTTCCTACTTTTATCATTGACATGGAGAATCTTAAAGTTAATATTATTCCAAGGTTTTATTTATTTCCAAGTGCAGTTCAGAGAAGGCATTAAATGATGTTTCAGCAATGGCTGTTGGATCTCAAAATTGGGAGGAATATAAATGTTCGCCATAAGTAAACATAAAAAGAGCGAGTTACTGACAGATCTAGAAATAATAACCAAAACTAAATTACTGGTTTCACTGCATGTAAAACATATTTCCCATCACTTGTTTAAAAAACTTCGATACCGCAATAATTTGTCTGTCAAGTACAAGTAACACAACTATTTTATGATTAAAGAAAATACAAATACAGTTTTCTTGGAAGTGGTTAGTTTTTGAAGGGAAAGAAAATGTTTTGTCGCTTTTCATGAAGTTCGGATGCGCTATAGTTTTCCTGTCAAATATATAAGTATCTCTAAAACTATCTCTGATTACTTTAAAATGTTAGCTAGAGTATTTTAATAAATACAAAAAAGAATTATTTTCTGTATGTTTCGCATATATTTTTCTTTAAATTTGGATTCATTATTGTTTTGTGTAAAATATTTAAGTGCATATAACACCACTGATTTTTCCAAATTTTAGCTTTAGAACTTTAAAAAAATTAGATATAGCAATAAGGTTTGAGCAACATTTTCGGGAATATCAACTTAAAGGGCTAAAGACGGGAAAGCAGAGTGGCCGAAAGAGAGGAAAGGCGTTAGTCCAGTCAGCAAAAGGTAAAGACGTTAACAAAAAACAGACTATAATAGACTTTAACCTATATCTGTAGGCAAATATAGGCTGAATATAACCTAATATAGGCCTACATACATTTAGTTGCATGTTGAAAAGCTAAACTT
Organism: Philaenus spumarius; assembly: GCA_018207615.1. NCBI lineage: Eukaryota > Metazoa > Arthropoda > Insecta > Hemiptera > Aphrophoridae > Philaenus > Philaenus spumarius. Next base: position 31,435 of record JAGFPH010005014.1, on the reverse strand, counting down.
TTCTACGCCTGTTCATAATAGGAATATTATATAATTATTTGTCACAATGTTAATATACATTTATTAATAGGACGAACAAACTTTAATAATGTAACCGAAGTAACTTACTTCGAAGAGAATCGTAAAAAGGTGACAATGAAAAGAAAAATTACGCTGCAAATAAGGGAAGTTGCAATTAATTTAGTGTCGAGGGTGGATGGAGGTAGGAGAGGAGAGGGGGTAACAAGCTAGGATAAGAAATCAGGGGTAGGAAGAGTGACGGGGCGATTAACTACCCTTGTCTTTAAATAATGTAACCAAGCTAAACAAGGGATGTCCTATTATCAGATGTTTTATTTCAGATCCCTGACTTTGCGACGTTGTGTAAAAGTCAACAAAAGTGCTCATAAAATAGCTACATCGATCGCTGACCCCTGTGTTCATTCAAGTATACAAATATGTTAACTTATTCATTTATTAAACAATAAATAAAGTGAAAAAACCCGTTTCGAAGATTCAATTTCATTATTTTTCTGCGAACAAATTATTAATTATACAATTGTTTTCTTTAAAATAATTTTAAAATTCATCGTTATTAATTTGTACGATATATACTAGGGGCACGGAAGGATAAAACATCACCTAACAACGATGCTGTCAGAACATGCTTACGAAGGTCATCTCTGCAGGAAAGAGAATGAGATAAGATAGTCTTTGAGTGGAGTGGTCATGAAAATGAAGATGTGATAGTTCTTTGCGCGAGGAATGCAACAACGAAAGCAAAATTTAAGGGTCGTCTTCACCCCTTGCATATATTTGAAACCACTTTAATTGTTCTTAAAGACTAGGTGCTCTAGTCTTATACCTCATAGTTGAGTCAAATCTACAGCACCTCATTTTAATAAAAGGTTTACCAAAGTAAAAATTTATTACTCTTAATACAATTTTTCAAACAATAATCTCAATATTTTACGGTCACAAGTAAAATATATAAAGCCTTCTTGATAATTTAAAGTTATTTTCCTTATTTTTAATTCATAAATAGAATCCGAAACACAAAATAACGAACGCATGTTTCAACAGTCTCGTGGCTTGCGGTTCAAGCCAGCTGTGACGCTACTAGCCAACCTACAAAAGTTCTCGTTCACTTATTTATTTACTCACAAAGTTTTCGCTATGTTGACGGATAGTAGGGAAACGGTTAAGTAGGGAAACGGTAAGTGATAGACGGTAAGTGAGAGACGGTAAGTGAGAGACGGTAAGTGAGAGACG
>JAGFPH010005013.1:93248-103466 GCA_018207615.1 Philaenus spumarius | reverse complement strand
GGTGTACCTAAAACACCTTTACACAGGATTATAGTAAATTTAATTGTCTTTTGAATGGTATAACTCACAATATGTACTCGGGCTTATGAGTGGGCGAAAATGCGCAATTAACGTACAAAAATAGCGAAAAAGTTGATTATTGGGATCTTTATATGAGTTTTGTTCCTTGTTCCAGGAGGTGTACCTAAAATACCTTTACACAAGGTTATAGTAAATTTAATTGCCTTTCGACTCATATAACTCACAAATTGAACTTGGGCTTATGAGAGGGAGATATCATGCAATTTCCTCGCTCTAACTTTGCCATTTTGGGTTTACTACAAATAGGCCGCCATTTTGTTTCAATTCAAAAAATAAAAATATATGTACCTTTCAAATCCTACAAGGACCCTTTCACAAAAAATTCATCATTTTTGAAGCATATTTACTACCTTTTAGCAAGGTTGGTAAAAAACTACCCCTCAAATTCCTACCCAAAAACGAAAAAAACTGTATAACTCCGCCATTTTGAAACGGATCGAAAAACAAAAAAAGTACCTTTTGAAGAATCGCACTAAGGCCCTTTGACCAAAAAATCAGAAATTTTGAAGCATTTTTACTACCCCTTAAAAATCCGGGAATAAAACATATATATATATATATAAAGTAATGATTTTTGGGTATAGTCTCCAAATGGTCTGAAACGGATAGAAACCAAATTTTAGCCTTCTCCGACCAACCGTTTTCAAGTTGGGTCGAGTGTAATAGCTCTTATTTTCTTCGAAAATTCGGCTAAAAATAAAACATAATTTTAAGTTAAACTTGTAGACTAAGTTAAATTGCACAGTGTTAATTTAAATTTAAATAGTTCAATTGTTTAAATTCAACTATTAAATTAACTATTCCCTAAGGCCTAGGGAAGGAAAATTTATATAAAGCAGTTTTTTAAAAATATTTTATGTCAATAGTAATTATTATGTCATGTGCACATCTGCATATAAGCTACTCATTATGTGTAAGTATTTATAACTTGTATGATGTTTTATTTTATAAGTATTACACATATTTTATTAAACTGCAGTATGTCATTCAAGTTTTGGTGGTTCATTGTAATAAATACACTTATTTTCAATAATGTGACACATTTTGTTTAATTTCGTATTTATTTTTCAGAAATGTTTCAGAGAATCAAATTAAAAGTATGCTAACATTAGTATATTGTATATTATACAAATAATTATAATCCAATTTAAACCTAGAGTAATACAATTATTGATGACAAAAATAAAAAATAAAACATGGCTTTCCGTGGGGGACTGGTCTAGCCCAAGTATTCTATAGCCCTGCACTTAACGGCTGTTCTACAGGGATTCCACATTAGCAGAAACAAAACTATGGGGCGCGAAATGTTTGGACAACGCGGAGCGCCTGCAAATGCCGTGCGGTAACATACAAACACTGCTGCATACCGTCCTGGCTCAGAGGACTTCTTTCCTCTCGCGGACAATACAAGGTGTACCCAAAATGAGGCGGTAAAACAAAATGCATTACTCCCTTAGAAAACACAGTGTCGAGCCCATTCAACATTGTTTGAATCTTCTAAACATTACTAAAATATTTTGCCTGGAAATTGTCCTTAGCGAATTTCTTTATGGGTAGCCTACTACCGAAATCCATCCAGGCCTGTAGACCAGGGATTTTTTTAAGAAAACACAAACACTCTGTGTTTTGATTTTGTGGAAGACTAACAGAAAACGTGTTAGGCAAGAACAGTATAGTGTTGTTAGGTAGATTGATCCAACTAAGTTAAACGTAATTGCAAATTGCTCTTTGACAATGAAGATTGTAAGCTAGGTACAATATTGATTACAAAAGAAACATATATTTCAGGCTATCTGTGACCTGACCTGGAGGGCAAACTCTAAAGTTAACTCTTGTTGTGTTACAATAATGTAGGTGACTTTGACCTTGTACTACAAAGTACATTAAATCAATTTTCAAGCTGTGTTTTGTAAATAAACTAAATTAGGTACTGCATGAATAACGGATTAACAAGACATTTTTATTATTGTTCCATGAACAGCTTTACTAAATGCACTGTGACTTTTTCCATAGGAAAAATGAGTTATTGCAGTGACCCTTATGGTGAGGTCTAAGGTCAGGAGTAGTCGATGAGCACCGATCATGTTTCCCAGAACATGTTTTGGGGTGTCATTAAAAATTATATACATATGTGTGTGTGTTCGCACTCTAACGGCTGCTTTTTAAGTCCGATTTAGTCCAAATTTAGTACACAGGTTAGTTGTCTGCTTGGACGAGTTCGTTAGAAAAAATCCAACAACCGGAAGCACGTTTTTTTACCGGAAGTAATTGTTTTTTGAGATTTCTCGTACTGGAATGAAACTTTTTTGGGGTTTATCTAAAGAAATAAATGTAGGATATTATTCTGCACATTTTGTCTTTTTACCATGACCTTATACCTCGCTTGGTTTCCCCAAAATCGAGCAAAACGTAAAATACCATAAAAGTGCCAAATCCACGTGACCCATCACGGTTCAAATCTTCTGATCCGAGGCCGACGGACGAGTTCGTACGATGCGAGCGAAGCGAAGCTGCAGGCTTAGGTGCAAACAAATAATTCCGCTAATATATTTCGTATACACAGGCATCTATTCAGTGCCTCCGTGAGTAGATCTATTTCCCAAATAGTTGGTTGAAACTGTAAAACATATAACTTAAACTTAGTTTTGGAAATTCGCTCAACTCACGTCAGCGGTTCAGCTGCGCAGTCGAATTGATTGGTATATAGACGGGAAATAGAGAAAAGCCCCAAGTGCGTCGCTATTGCCTCACACAAATATAGCGTAGTACAATAGGCCTACACAACGCAGTTCCAGTTCCCATCATTAGCCTATCAACAGTCAACACCGCCGGAAGTCGTGACAATTGAAAACTCATCTGTTTCTATTCACTCCCTACTCCTTCTCCTCTAGATAGATGTTTATTTACACTTCCTGTTTTGTTTTAAAAAATACATTGATTAATTATTGCTCCGACTGCTAAGATAATGTACATACGATTTGAATTTCGGCTACCTGCATTACAATTTATTATTTTTTGCTCTTTACAATAATATCAAATACGACAGAGAAAATGTTTTACTCTTGTTTACAAAAGAGGAACTTAAAAAAAACACCTTCAAATCTTTAAACAATAATAATAATCATCGATACAATTTTATAATGGTAAAAACTAACCGTAGGAAAAAACAAGTTAAAATAATTCGATCACGCAACTGAACAGCTACGTGAATTGGACGAATTTCCAAAATTAAGTTTATTTCAACCAATTATTTGGGACATTGGTCTATTCTCGAAGGCGCTGAATAGCTGCCTCCGTGTACGAAATATATTAATAGAGTCTGTTTGCACCTTAACCTCGAGCGCCGCTTTTTTCCGCTCCCAGCGGAAATACTCGCAGTTTGCAACTCGACCTTGCGGCACAGACTATAGAATTACTACCTCTATAGTCTGTGCTTGTGGCCTCGGATTATGGACTGCTTCGTCCGCGGCGTAGATTGCTTCCCGACCGTCGGCCATGAATTAAAGTAAAATCCCCCCTCTTGGATTTAAACCGGGTACTTTAATTAATTAATTGTATGTTACGTTTTAATCGATTTTGGGGAACCAGACGGGCTATAAGGTCGTGTACAAACAGAATAATCTGTATTTATTTATTTTTTAGAGAAAACCCCAAAAACGTTTCACTCTAGTACGAAAAATCCCAACAAATTTTTACTTAGGCTACTGTCAAAAATCGTTCTTCTGTATGTTGGATTTTTTGCCTGACGAACTACTTGTCCGAGCTACCGTACTTAGAAAACCAAATTGTGTACCAAATCATTCATAAAATGTGGTCGTTAGAATTCGAACACATAAATATAGGCCTATATAACGTTTTTAATTACACCCAAAACGTGTTCTGGGGACCATGATCGGTGTTCATTGACACTCCCGACTTTAGGTCTCATAAACATAAGAGTTCCGCAATGGCTCAGCTTTCCTATTGAAATTCGCTAATAAGAAATTCTATATTAGGCCTATAATGTTTCTGTGTTAACCCTAAAAATGTAAAAGCTGTTGGCTAATCTATTTGTTGCTCGAATTTCCAATGTGCGACAAACAGTAAATAATAGGCCTATTAATTGTAATCCTTTGTATTGCTTTTTTTAAAGACGAATTGAATTGATAAATCAGTTACAAAAAGGAGAAAGCTAAATCAATGACGTTATTGTAGGCTATTAAATTGGCACAGGAAGTCAAGTCGTTGTATATTATAAAAACTGTATGACGTAAATGACGGCGAGTGTATCGCTTTCTGGCAAACGAATTCCGAACTGTGCCAATTAGACTGTTGATATTAAATCACGAATGCCGTAACCAAATGCACTGAAATATTCCGTCTGCACTTTGAAACGTTTCCGTCGACGATATCGATTACACATTTTTTGAGCTTTGGACTCTGAACGCAGTTTGAACTCTGTATTGTTTTTGTACAACTCGATGTAGGGTACAACGGATATAAGCAGTGTGAACAATTCATTAATTTTGTAGCCTACTATCTAGTTTCGTTATTCGTCTGCTTTGAAGTGGAAACTTCTATAGGCGCACCACTTCCAAAAAATGTGTAGGTCTATACATGTTTATAGCAGGGTAGCCTATATAGTTTAATTGTTGCTGGGGGTGAATCAGATTTTGCCGTCACGCGTTTCACCATGCATTTTGTGAAACGCTCTAATGTCAAACACTCTATTGTAAAACGCTGAATTCCATCTGTTTGAAAAAAGTTTTGGTCTTGCCGAGATTCGAACCAACAGAGTCCATCACCTAAACGTTATTCCCGTATCAAACAACTGTACTTCGGGAGTGGCAGCGCGGCACCTCCTCGCGCTCATTTAAAAACGATTTCATAATGATGTAATCATTTTATCACAAATCGGTGAATTGGATAGTTTAGATCAATTCATTGGCTACAACTTTCCCGCTGGAAGTTTGTTTATAACCCAAAAATAAAAAATTTCCTCGCTTAGTAACTTTTCCATATCAGTCTGTGATAATTCTCACATATTTTCAATTATTAAAATTCGAAATACCTGTTAAAAGTTTTATATACTGTTAGAATCCGTAGTTTATGTAGATTAAGAATACCTAAATTTTATTTTACTGAAGCCTTTCAATCGAGTTACAACAGCGAGTTAACGATAGAGCGCACATTACTGAAATATTACCAGCTGGTGTGTGTCAGCATGGTGACGTCATAAGCGATCGATACCGGGTCACCGTAAATGATCAAAATGGTATAGCCCTTGTTATAGAGCCCTGCTTTCTCCCAGTTGAAACTTTATGCCTTCTCAACAGTAGCATAGGAGGTGGTTATTTAGAATTGCAAAAGTAGGATATACCATGGAAAATATTAGGTGCATGTAACACACATCCATATTAAGTTTCATATTAGTTTCATTCAAAATATTAACTAATAAATATTATTATTAAAACTATTAGATCAATTTCGAACAAATTTGCACCAAACATGTTAATTAGGCCTGTATGGATGCACGAAAAAAGGTTTTGAAGAATTTTGAAAAATAAACCCCTTTTTGGCCAAAAACCCCCAAATTCAGTTATTATTATTATCATTATTACATAAACGAGAATTTTTAGAAAGATGCGGTTTTTCCATATGGTAGGGTAAATTAAGGGCTACAAATAAGCAAAATTTTATCAAAATCGTTAGAGCTGTTTTTGAGAGATATTGATTTTTCTGGTTTTTTGACCATTTTTGGGGGGTAAAACCCTTTAAAAATCAAAAATTTGGAAAAATGAACAAAACGCCTGGAGATATTCCAGTAGGCCTACTACACTATAATACTTATTTGAAGTCAATTTATCAATTTAATATATTTTTTTTTTTTTTTTTTTTTTTTGCTTTCCATGCCACTTTGGGCCTTTCGGCTAACGAGCATGTTTTTTGGGGTTTTTAATATTTTATGGTCCCCCGCGGGATTTGAACCCGGGACGTCTTGCTTATGAGGCAAGTACCATAGCCGTTGAGCTATGACAGAGGACTCAATTTAATATAACTTCAAAACTTAGGCTTATATTACTAAACTAGTATCTCTACTATAAGAATAAGAAACACATTAAATGTTCAATTTCTTTTAATATTTACTTTCTTGATATCGTATTGCAATTAGTTTTACAGATATTTAGCTCTTAACTCTTTTCTCGGGTTCTTTACATGGGTTGGTGGCCTCTATTTGATATGTAAATTTAATCAATATAATTTTTATAACTATATACATAAATTGGTTCTTAAATTAAAATTCATTAAAGTTCAAATTAAGTTAAAATATTATTTTATAATTCAAAAATTTATACAGTTCACATAGATATTAAGTTAAATTTGTAGTTTCTCCTTGTTATAAATGAAATGGTTTATTATTACCTCAAATTCTGTAGTTAATTTCAAATCGATATATTATTATACAAATATACTTGCAATTCTCTTCTACTTGATTTTTGGTTTTTTATATTCTTCGATATAGAATTAAGTTACTTTAAATATGATTGTTCCACAAACATGTAACATTGACAAATTCTGTACTGGTACTGATGTTAAAGAATGGTATTTTTTCAATTGTTCTCCCGGGGTCAACTGCCTCACATACTAAAAGTCTGTGATTTGTCTTTACAACGGCATTGGTTTTATATAAAACATTTTTTTTTTTTAAACATGTTCACCTTTCTTTTCACTAAACTTGTTAAACTTGTTTTACCATTATTTGGTGATAATTGTCCATATGTTTACATAAATTAAATAGTTTCTTTAGTTCTTTACACTTTGTATATTTTATATAATTTATTATTTTCATCGATTTGCAATTTCTGACTTGCATTGGAACAGCTGTTATGTGGTCCGTCTCGATTTAATATTTGATCTAAGTTATTCATTTTATATTTAGTTCAGTTTAAAATAGTTTTGTTCGTTGCAACCACCACCATAATACAAAATACCTATTTCACCAAACACTTTCCCCTTTTATCAAACAGATTCTTAATTCAACCTAGTTTCACAATTTTATTTATATGTATCTATATTATACTACCATGAAATAAAGTTACATCAAAATATTTACAATGTTTGTATTTTAGGTTATCTTACCGATTTGTTATTAACAAATTGTTTATTGAATTAGGTAAGTATAAATATATAAGGTAGGTTTTAATTAATTTATCTTTTGTTTATCTAATAATGCTTACTTCATAATTATTTAGTTACTTATGGTTATTTTAAACTCTAGGCTTTTAGTTAACTTTGACATTCATTTCTAGGCCTAGCCTATGTTAATTTATATTGACATTATTTATGTTTTAATTCATTTTGGCCACCAAATTAAGTTATGAATTTATATAAATGTTATAACACCTACATACCAAATTTCATCAAAATCGGACCGTTGGTATGGTCTCAGCTCTGTACACATCCTTACAGACACACGAATACAGACATCAACAAAAAAACTCTTTTTTGGGTTCAGAGAACACCAAAACAAATAATTCCACGAAAAATATTTTTGGGTTCAGGAAGCGCCAATACAGATAATTCCACTAAACAATTTTTTGGGGTTCAGGGAGCTCCAAAACAGATAATTCCACTAAAAATTCAAATTCGAAAATTTGGACGAAAACAATACTTTCTCCATATACTACGTATAGGGTGGAGAAAGTAAAACAACACAAACATAGGCCTAATGTAGTAGCCCACCAACAAAACTTAAAGATTTCCTCCCTGATTTCAATTCGAATTCGTTTATACGTATTGATATGACACGATTCTAGGAGCTTCGTAATATAGTTAGATAATTTTTGAAAATATCAATCAGTCTAACGCTCTTTACACATTAGCCGGTACACGATTTCGATCGTGCGGGAATAAACCGCACGGGCAACTTTTTTTAAGTCGACTGATGAATAGCTTGAGAACTTTCAGATTGCACGGTTACAACACGGGCACGATTTTTAGTTGTTGCAGCCGTCCAGTGCCACTGGAGCCCCACGGTTATCGTCGTCTCTCTGCTCTGTGGCCAAATGAACGCTTTCACACTACTGTACACTGGATTCCACGTTCACCGTGCAGTACAGAGCGCTCATAAGCCATGTTATCCATATGACAGTCTCAGCCATACTAGCCAACTAAAAAACATAAACTCCCATGCAATGCTCGGTCAGTTGACGCAACCCGCATGACAATAAACGTGATGCTCCTTGTAATGGTAGTAGCATGTCTATTCTCCAGTAAGACCTGTACTGCACGGTAAACGTGGAATCGAGTGTAGACAGTTTTAGTCTTACGAACAGCTGTCTCCAGTGAGCGTTGCTTGGGTCTACGTTTTGTTTCAGTGCATGTGTTTTTGGTGGCATTTACAAAAAATGAAGGAATTGACGCTGAAGTTTTAATTTTTCTAGGCAAAACCCACGGTAACTAGAATAAGACGGTATGTGGCACGCGCAGGTCGTTGGTGGCTATGACGTCACTGACACCGAAGCGCCCGGCATCTCTACAGCGATTCGATTTCGCCAGTGACAAGCTTCTTAAAAACATCACCCTACACGACTATTGGGTGAACGGAAAATATACAATCTTTCATGGGATTACATATACACTCTAGGGAATATTGAGGTGCATTTTTTATATTAAAACCTTTTTTATCGACAGTAAATTCATAGTTATCTATACTTATAAAAGCCAAATACCATTGACTCATCACAGTTTCTCCAAAACCACGAGGCCTACACACATGAAATTTCGCACTAATACACTTTATAGGCTCTAGATGCGCACTAAGAAAGGGTTTCGGAAAATTCGAAATTTTAGGGGGAGTTTTGAGGGTCAAAGTTACTAAATCACGATTTCTCAAAACCTACCGAACGGATTGGAATGAAATTTGGTATGTATAGCTTCCTCAAGAGCCATAGATGCTCGCTACGAAAGGGTTTCAAAAAATTCGAAATTTTAGGTGGTTTGGGGGGGTCAAAGTTACAAAAACACGATTTCTCTAAAACCATCGAACGGATTGGAATGAAATTTGGTACGTAGCTTCCCCTAGGGCCATAGGCGCTCACTAAGAAAGTTTTTCAAAACATTCGAAATTTTAGGGGAGGTTTGGTGGGTGAAAGTTACTACAAAAAACCATCTAACGGATTGGAAGAAATTTGGTATGTAGCTTCCTTCTAGGGCCCTAGGTACTTCCTAAGAAAGGGGTTTAAAAAATCGAAATTTTAGGGGGGTTTGTGGGTCAAAGTTACTAAAAAGAAACACCGAACGGATTGGAATGACATTTATTATGTACCTTCCTCTAGGGCCCTACGTGCTCGCTAAGAAAGGGTTTAAAAAAATGTAAATTTTAGGGGAGGTTTGGGGGGGTCAAAGTTACTAAAAATCCCCATAAGAAATACATAGTGTAATATATTTATTGATATAATATATTTTTTGTTAATATACATTTAACTTTGATTTGTCTATCCGTGCAAAACCAGGTCGGGCCAGCTAGTTCATTATAAAAAGATGTACTTGCATATACAAAAATTTAAGGAAATATTTTGTTGATTTGTTTGAAATTAATAGTATGAATGACTTAAACCCAATTAATAAACCTAAAATGGAAATATTCAAGGTCAAGTATTAAGTGATAACAATAGCATAACAAATAGTAAATGCAACAAAACAGGTACTGTAACTGTAATCGGCTGTTTCCATTTCCGTGTTAGGCTACGAATAATCATGACCTGGACATTCACATGTGGGCCTCTAAACTTGTCTTCAATACGATCATAACAGATGTCTGAATTAACTTTCATTTCGTCAAAACTGATGACAACATCCTTATGAAAATCTTAATATATTATAGCTTGCCCTTTAAGTATATTCATACTAATGTCTAAAAATCTAGGAGGGGTTGAAAATTGAGAAAGCCGCCTTGCTATGGTTGTCTCGCTTGGGAGGGGATATTTTAATGTTTCCCTTAGATATGATAATCCTTTTTTAGAGATGCGTCTGATAGTTACTGCTTTTGCTATATCATCAGCCGATTAGTTTGTACATTTCCCCCTTAATACATATTGCTGCTGACATACGGTAAATATTTTTTCATATTTTTCTAATGATTGTTTGAGTTTTGAT